>JAWWEN010009622.1:0-25074 GCA_035582955.1 Sycophila texana | reverse complement strand
ACTGTAATAATAGTAACAATGACAAGAATTTTTATGGTACTGATTACTATCACTTCTAGTGTGCGCCATATGTTACTGGAAAATCTAGTAACTTTCTAGTAACTGTTACTATATTTTTTTCTCAGTGTACATCAGTGTGCTTAAAAAGAATGTAAAAAACCGAATTTTCGACAGTTTCATATTAAAAGAATATTGCAGAATAAAATCTTTCAGTAGTTAAGGTTCGGATCAAATACCATCACAGCTAAGCGATGGTTAAATAAGTGCGGTACGGAAGCCGAGACTCGGGGACGGAGTACGTTGGCGGGTAACCCTTCCCCTCCCTTGGCCCCACCCTTCTTCCCGGTCCTCGAACGAAAGAATCGCGTTTCGCGAATATCTCACGGGTTCGCTTGGGCGGCCCGAATAATCCCCATTTATTTTCCTTTATATGCATAATGCAGGCGTTTCGAACGGCCGCCGCAGCGGCGGGGGCATGAAAACCGCAGCGTCGAGCCCTCGGAATTTCTCCCTCCCTTCTCTTCCTCAACTTCGTTAGCTCGGCTGAACATTAATGACCCACGAGAATACATTCAGCCCCTCCCCCCCACTTCGTGCCCGCCAACCGCACTTTCTCACTCCCATCGCGTACCTTCTCTCTTCCTCCACTTTGCAGCTGCTGTTTATTTTTTTATTTTTTATTATTTTTTTAACCTTTTGGATTCGTCTCCGTTTTTTCTTTCCCGTTGTTTTTGCTTCTTTTTTTAGGGGTCGTTGTCTTGCGCCTTTGTAGGAGCTTTCCCGTATTTATTTTTGCGCGTTGTTACTCATTCTTCCACGGGGATGTACCGGCGCGTTACTGCGCTCATTGTCTGGTTTTTCACTGGCATTGGTGACAGGACGATTTTTAATTGAGATCTTGAGGAACGATTCTTTATTCGAGGCCGTCATTGAATTCATTTTGTGGAGACAAATTTAAAATGCAGATAATTCGCCGTGTTAATTAATCTTTACGGTAGGTAATTTTATTAAAAAATCCGCTACTTTTTCAAATTACTATAATACTTGTACTAAATTTATTATTAAAATTATCAAATTTTAAATATAATTTATAACATGTACCCTAATTATAATATTTCCTTGAATCTAGCATTAACTATTTCAATTAATATCAGTTACTTTCAGACACAAATTATTGTTGTATAAAAAAAATTTACCACAAATAAAACGAGCAGCGTGAAAAACATTTATTTTCAGCAGACAAATAACATTTTCACCAAGCCATCAAAGAAAACTCGCCGGACGAATAAACTAAAATCAACTTGTCGATAAAAAAAAAAGTAAGGTAAAATAAATTAAACAATTTCCATAAAATTTTTTCTACCGCGCGTTTGCGTTCCAGCGCATGCCAAAGGCTTCGAGCTCGGCCGTAGAGAAACGCGATTTGCGCTAAAACCAAACGGGAAACGCGAAAAATCCATTATCCTCGATTTCGCGCTTTGTTCCGCCGACCGTGCGTGCGCGCGAAAAATCAAGTGCCGCGAGCGAGTGCAGGTGGCAAAAAAAAAAAAGGAGCAGGAGGCAGGAATGGTAACGGGCGGGGGACCGGCAACGGGCGACATTAGGAATTCGAGGAATTTCGGCTCGACAAAGGCCGGGGGTGCGCTGTTTCTGTAATTTTCGAATCGGTCCTTTGATGCCGGCCCGCGGTCCCCGTGAATATTTCGAACGCGACGTGCCCGCCGGTCTGATTGCGCGCCTTGCGACTCGGCGCCGCTGCATGGTCCCTTTGTGCGAAGCGCGTCTGGCGCCGTCCTCGCCGATTCTCACGGGCACCTGTACATGCCGCTTTCGCCGCTTAGGTATCTTTTATGGAGGAGAGAAATTTGCACTAATCGCAGATGTTTCCCCTAGAATCATCGCCTACAAAGGAGGAAGCCTTTGTTTTATCTTTGAATTCGGTGGATTTTCGATTTTAGGAAATCGATTGAAGGTAAATCCGCATCTTGTGATCGTATACTTAAATTTTTAGTAGTTCGATGAAAATAAAGATTGATAAGTCGACAATCTGTGTGAATATTGATTTTTGGGATGACCACTGAGCGATCAGCAGTTTAGTTTGTATCTTTTATTGGAACATATACACACGCGGTAATTGGGGTTTCCTGTTCGTCTAAATAATTAGATAACTATTCTCGGTATTGGAGCATTTGATTAAATAAATAATGCTTGATGTTATTATAGCTTTCTAGTTTACGTCTGACTGTACAACGCTTTCTCTACTTATTAATCTTTTATATTTTAATGGCTTCTGACTGCACATCGATTTTTCTACTTAATAATTACTAAAAGCCTCTCTCTCTCTCTCTCTCTCTCTCTCTCTTTTATTACAAAATTTCGATATCCCGAAAAATAGATAGTTTTTTCCACGCTCTTAATCAGGGATTCAAATTGTTAAAAAAAAAGTAACTTAAAAGAATCTGCATTTTCCATTAAACTTCTGGAATTTGCAAACGATGTATGTAACAAAATATCCTACACGAGACTCGCAGTAAAAAATTTCCAAATTGATTGATGTCCCGTCGTAAAAGAAATACATCACTATACTTCCGCAAACACGCGGCATTCGCCATCAATACAAGACATTTCAATTAATTCACCGCGTAGCAAAACAAATAATTTTACAGCTCAAAAGAAGAATGTCCACAACACACATACTCCATACCCCCTCCACCAGGTCAAAGCCCAGAAAAAAAGTACACGAGAATCCAATTACACTCACCGCAACTGTCTCAACAACTTGATAAAAATCGTCAGCCGCGGATTGACGCGAGTCCGGCGAGCTGCTCTCGCGTCCGGCCGAAAGGTCAGCGTCTTCTCGCGAGTCGCAGGAGTAGGAGGGAGGCGTTTAGCCCGCGGTAATATCCTCGAGCGCACTTTAGCGCGGGTGCCGCGTCGCGAAACGGGTCAATGGAATGCCGCAGCGCCGCGTCGCGCATATACAGTCCTGCGGGAGCCATTGCTTTGAATTTCATTTGAGCGCCGCCGCGGTGCACGCTTCATCATTTCCCCCTCCCCTGCCCTGCTCTCTTCCTTTTCCTTTTCGCGCCCCTGTCCCTCTTTTGCCTTCTGCGCTGGGGCGCATTGTTCGCTCGAAAGTTTCGCGCGATGAAGCGCAAAATTATCCGCGTTAAGTGTGAAAAATGTGCCAGCGAGCCCGTTGGGTTCGCCTTTCTCCTTTTTTCGCCGATTGTAAGATGCTTTGTTTTCTGGTGGCTGTGCGAGGATGGGAGGCCTGGCTCGTCGTCAAACAAGGGGCGTAAATCATTTTTCTCTCTTGCGCGGTGGAAAGGAAATTTACCGAAAAGTTCGTGATTATTTTTTTTTTATACAAATTTAGCCGGGGTGGCCTGATTTGAATTCTTCGCGGATATTTTAGAAAATTTATTCTGCGTATTGCTTTTTCATTTGTAAAGTTTTTGCGCGTGAAAGTACTGCGGGAAAATTTGAGACGATGAAACGGTATAAATAGCATAGCTAATTAAGGGTAATAAGCGGTGACCTTAATGTTCTTTATAATTGACACCCTTTTGAGATTGACATTCTTTTCGCAAATCAAATTAATGAGAGGGCAAAAAGCAGTCTAAAATTAATTTGTAAATGTAAATCCGACGATATCTTTGCTCTCTTTTTAGTCTTTGAAGGTATTTGGTAAATATAGAATGTTTAGATGAGTAATGAATTTTAATTTTACTGTATTAGATTTTTTTTAATCATGCTGTCCTTTGTATAAAATTGTGAACATTTTGTTTACAATCAAAAGACAATTAACATAGTATATTAAATAAATAAGTAAGTACATTAGTAAGTACATTTACTTGATTTTTTTTTTAGTTTTTGTAGAACATTGTGGAAACAACATTTTCAGTACGCTATCGCTTACCAAAACATTATGTAATCTTTTTTTGAATAAATTGGAAAGTAGAAACTGATGGCAGCAATTTTTCTCTTTGAAGTTTGCCTACATAAAGCACATATTTAAATGACTTTTTTTTCCAACGTTGCGCTGGTGAATCAGGGCTACAGCCAAAAAATTGGAAGGTTTTCAAAATGATATTTAAAAAGCTGCGTGTCTAAAAACACGGGATTATCCCACAGTTATGGCCTATAACGAATATATACATGTACATTAATTTGATTGCTTTTAATCGATTGATGCTCATGTATTATTGACATTGCCGTATTTTAATTTTTTTATTTTCAGCACGACACGTTGCAAAACTGCAATATTCGCAGAACTCGAAATTCACGCCGAAAAGTAGCCTTGGGTGAAATGAGTAAGAAAGTATATAAGCGAGTCTCGCTTAAGTTCATAATTAATTGATCTAATTACGTCTTACAATCTGACGCTCTCACCTCCAGCTTCCCTTTTTCGCTTTTACTCGACGCTTCTTTGCTTAATCCGATACCCATCGGCCTTTTTTCTCTTCTCTCATTATTCGACTCACCCTCTTGCCTCTCCTTTTTTGTTCACCTCTTTGCCATTATTTTCTTTTCACGACTTCTCCTTGACTCCTTTTTATTTTTCCTGAATCGTCGGATGATTTTATTTATCTCGGAATAAATACGATTTAATTGTACATTAAAGTGGTGGAATTCAAATTTCTTTTAATTGGTGGGACTTTTTTTCAAAAACTCCCCTGAGTAGCGGCATAAAGGAATAATTATTTTAACGATTCCTTTGGCCCAGCGCGAAAATTAATGCGATCGTTAAGAATTTTTTTATGAGAAAGAAAGAATTATCTTTTCACAACACTTTGTACCTATTTATTATTCATCTTTTAATCAAATTGTTAAGTGTAGAAGTAAAGTTGTACGATAATGTTTATTGCAAATACCAAAATCAATAAATTCATCAATAATTAGTTAAGTTTTAAACGCTAATTAACCATGACAGTATCAGACCCTTGAGTCACGGATTTAGTACCATGTCATAAATCACCCTTACTTTGATCCCATAGGCCGTTATTTAACAAATACACAGCATGTTCTGGTAACACTGATACTAATAACAGCTATCTATACAACATTTTTAGCGTTTCTCATGTTTTCAGGTACATCTACTAAACAAAAACTCGTGGGATTGAAATAATAGCGGTTTGTTTCAATAATCGCTATTACAAAACAATTTCCAAATGTTTCATCTAAATCCATGTCTCGGAGGACTCACGCTCTTCGTTAAAAGATAAAAAAATCGACAAATCATTTTCATTATCCTACAAAAGAGACAATCTTTTCCCAACCTACATCTTCTAAAATGCCGAACATACAAACAATCACGATAAAAATAAAAAAAAAAAAAGAAACAATGACAAAATTTTAATAAACCATAAAGGTATCCCAAATCCCAGCCAGCAATTATCCAAGAGTGTCCCATCAAATCCTTGCGATCGCACGCGGCGTCGTTTTCACGGAAATTGGCTGTTCGCTAGCTGGAAGACAGAGCGTCGCGCGAAACTTCGTCTCTGGGTGGTCGGACGAAAAGGCAAGTCACGCGCCAGCGAGACGTTTAATCCTGTGCCGACCTATCGCCCGCGAGAGCGCGCGCGCGCCTCTCCTCTTTCCCCAGGGGTATTTTCCCGGGCTGCAGATCTGCAAGGCCAAGGTTGTGCGGAGCCCGCTGCTCGATGGCGTCGCTCGATAATGCCGCGTATCTCGCGTCCAAGGTTGACACTGCGTCCTTTGGAAAAATACGTCGCTGCGATTTTTGAGCGCCAGCGTCCGGGGAGTTCAAGAGCGCAATATGTCAAGGATCGTAAAGTTAAGAAGGTGCTCTTCCTCCGTGGGCTGGTTGAGGTGAAGGTGGGGCTTGGAAAAGGGGTCGATTCAGTTGCGTGCTATTTTTTACGTAAGTTTGATTTCTCGAGGACAGTTCGCGTATGAAATACTTTTTTTGAAGTTTTTGACATCGGAAAGAAAGCCTCTGGTTTGAAACTGATAATGACAGATTTTTTGTTGTTAATTTTTTTTTCATTTATTTTTATTTTTTAAATAGTTACGACTTGCTACGCTCCTCGCAGTTATCTGTAGATAAACTTATTATACTGGTAATATAATTAATAAGTTAAAATATTTGTAAAATAAATTAAAATAATATTTTTACCAAAAGTTATAAGGAATTTCTTTTAGAAAGCGCATTAATCTGCACGTTACTCGTCTGACTGCACTGTAGCTGTACTACTTAATTTTTGAGAGATGAATTACGATTTATTACTTCTCGTTTTTTTTTTTAGCAAAAGTTAAGGAATTTGTTTTGGATAGCGCACATTGATTACTGGTCTGACCGAACTGGAGCTGCACTACTTAAACAAAAGTAAACTCGATTAGTTACGTGTAATTCTTACATACTGTTGATTTTTCGATGAGACTTCATTTGAACACGTCTCACTTCTTTTCCTAGTTTCTGTTTTTGTTTATAAAAAAATTTAAAAATTATTTTTTTTTAAATATTTCTATAAAATAAATTTTAGTTATATATAAGTATCTTATAATTAATTATTGTCCTTATCTATGATAATCGAGATAAGCGATTGACTTAAATATTCGTGCTTTCGGTTGTCATAGAACGATAACCGAAATCGCTGTTAGTGATATTCCGCGATCACTGAATGATAAAATGTCTATCAATCATCAAAGCGACCGAGCTGTAAGCTATAAAGAAACCGGATGAGCCGAACGCACAAATTTTTCGTCGAAAAAAAAAAAGATCAAAAGAAAACTGGGCCACTATTTTCTTTCATTTTCCTATTGGCGACGTACTCTTTTTCCCCTTTTCGAGCATTAAGCCCGCGTCAAGATTTTCACCGCTCGCCTCCACATTGTGTTTGCTGAACGAGCGAATATTTCCCGGTCAATGGATTCGCGAAACAAAGAGCGAAGCGAAGGGAAAAAAAAGTCAGAGCCACGAAACAATCGACCCCGGTACAGTTGAGCGAATTCGGGAAGCGCAATGCTTTCCGTTTGTTTTTATTTTTTTTACGTTTCGTTCTTTTTTTATGGAGGGAAAAGAGGATGAGATGGTGCGCTTAGATCTGAACGTTTGAGTTAAGCGCTAAATTGACCTTTTCTTCATTGTTTCCTTCTGCTTGTCTTTTCCAGTACTGGTTCTGGAAGTGGAATTGGTTCATTGGATTGAAAAATGTTTCGATTGCAATAATAATGAGCTGTTGCTTATTTTGGTAACACTATTTTTGCGAAGAGACGCGATCGGAATTATCCATACATTTAGTAGAAAATTTAATTTTAAAATTAGGGCGAGTTCGATGTTTAATCATTAGAGAGCTTATGAGATAAACTATTTAAATAATATCCAAGTATTAATAATCTGAAAAACATTTGTTTTATATTCATTTTTCAATTAAAAAACTCGGCAACACTTGAATTTTTGTTCGTCTCTTTAGCTCGGCTATTTTAATGTCCAAGGCGTATAGAGACAAATTACACAACAAAAAGGAGATATTTATATTCCCCGAAGTCTCGAGTAGGACGAGTGGAGGATTTTCGCGAGAACAGGGATATCGCGCGAATTTGCGAGCTATCCTGCGAGCAGCTTCTCTTAGCCGGAGCGGGCCCGGAAAATTGGCGAGCTTGAGGAGGATTTCGCGTCTCGAATTGTTTTCCGCGACTTTTCTGCACGGGAGCCGCGCCCCGCCCTTCTTGAAAATCCTCATATCTCGAAGTCACGGAGAACGGAGCGCGCGACCAAAAATCTACCTTCTTATCCCCCTTTCACCTCTCCACCTGAGCGTCTTTCTTTTCTCCTTCCGTTTTTTTAGCTTTTTTTTGTTTGCGAGCAGAGGAAGAAATTTGTGTTTGATGAATTTTTTAGGGGTCAGGTGCTCCCCTGGGTAAAATATGTGTGCTTCTTTAAAATGTATAGGGGCTTAGAAAAATTGACTTGGGAGCACTTGAAATGAACGCGAATCTGTTTCTCAAAAAACTTGAATTGTACGGAGTAAAAAAGGACTGGCTATTCGCGAACGAAATGAAATATTTATTCTAAATTGTCGGATACTAAAAATAGCTTGATCTATTCATTTTTACTAAATATAAATGTATAAAAAAATATAAAACAATATTTTACGCTAAATTAGAGAATAGTTTATGCAGTGAATCGATCAAAGCAATTGGAAACAATTCCTTTTCGAACTTA
The DNA here is from genome assembly GCA_035582955.1 of Sycophila texana. NCBI lineage: Eukaryota > Metazoa > Arthropoda > Insecta > Hymenoptera > Eurytomidae > Sycophila > Sycophila texana. The sequence continues at coordinate 16,883 of JAWWEN010009622.1, read as the reverse complement.
AGTCATATAAAGTATCATCATTATCGGATTTAAGAAAATGCCTTTAGACAAATCTTTATAATACATTGTACCTCTTCCACAATCTTTTTCAGAGTGACGTTTAATAAACTATTTTAGCTCGTTTAAATAAACATTATTTTAAGCAACTACCACTGCGTAAACTTTTATCATTTTTCTTAAAATATTTTTAAAAGTAAATTTCTACTAGACTGTACAGCTAATAATTATTTTTTTTAAATTATTTTTAAACAGTTCCTTAGGCGTTCACGAGTGTAAGGTATACCTCGACGCGCACGCGTCAGCCTATCAATTACGCGTCCGACCGAACGGGCGCTGCACTACTTGGGCAAAAGGAAACTCGCGTTATACCGTTTCGCAGATCGCTTTGGGGCTAGTAGTGGCTTATCTGAATAGTTTCGGTGATTCGGTCGCGCGTCGTGAGCCCGGCGTAACGAGTCGCGCGTCGGAGTTTCGACGCCCCCGGCCCCCTTTACCCCAGTGTACGCAGGGCGCTGACGAAACGCCCGACCCGTGAATGAACTTTCGCGGCCTAATTTCCCGGGACGAGAGGTGGTCGGTCGGACGAGCCACTCCCCCCTTCCCTTCTCTTCTCCGCGCCTTTCTTCCCTGCCGCCGAGGTATACGCGCGACGCGCTTGTTTACGCTACCCCGGCGGAGAATTCCCTTGCGAGATTCCACTGCCTCCGCGCGTTCTTTACAATGGCAATTTACGGAGTGGAGTTAAGTCACTTAACGGACTTTCCTGCGTTGTCAAGTTAATAGCTTCTTCATTAAGTTTTTCATTTTTTTTTTTTTATGATTTATTGAATTATTTTGATGCCGTAAATTCTTTATGCTTTGACTTGGAATTGAAAAATATTGAAGGTTCAAGGTAGATTTTTACGTTTCATTTGAAAAAATGGTAACTTAATAACTGATGTAAATATAATAAATTTATAAACATCAAAAGACTGGAAATCTCTTTATTCTTAGGTCTTGCACTTATGCAATAAGATACCTAAGAATAATTGTTACTCAATTAAATAATTAAATTGTAGATCGGCAGTTAAAAGTAATAATCAAATGTTAATTATACATTAGTTCGCAATCTTTTTCAAGCTCGGTTACTCGTTAGTTATTTGACTTTTATAAATAATTTTTCCAACTACGAGTTTAACAATTTGTATTTAGAAACTGCTACATACATCCGCAGAATAAAGTAACAGAGGCTCGAGAAAGGCGGTAGATGCATTGCACTGTAAACGAAACCTGCAGAACTTTTCTCAATAGTGAACAAAATGCATCGTCGATTTACAAAAGGAAAAAAGTCTGGATGAAAGTTCCTTTTCCTTATCCGCTTAATTTGCCCAAAAAATTTGTACCTTGAAAGCACACAATTACCGAAATTCCAGCATCGAGAGTATAATGAAAGAAAAATATTTTCCAGTCTCGACTGCATAAAGTGAATAACAAAAACCGCCTCGTTACCCGAAGAATAACGAAGACGGAAAGAAAAGACCGTTCCCTCAAATGGAAGAGGAGAGAGAGAGAGAGAGAGAGAGAGAGAGCAGGGAGAGGAGAGCACAGCTGGAGGTAAAAGAATTAAAGCCGACTCGGGCCGTTTGCTTGAAATCGCGGACAATCCGCTTTGCGGCTGAAAGAATAGACCGCCCGCCGACGAAGACAAAAGCCTCGGCCAATCGCGGGGACGCGAGCAGTCCCGAGATAATGGATGAGATGTTTTTTGCTCGCGCGGATCCGTCAAATCTAACGCTTGAATTCGCCCGGCGAATCTCAAAAAACGGATGGAGGTCAAGTGCAGGCGTGCGCACTCGGATGCGGAGTAAACGCCGCGTGTGTACCCTCCTTGAGTGCACGAGCACTGCTTCTTTATTTTCTTCTCTCTTTCTCGTTTTTCTTTTTACGTCTTACTTTCTTCGCGTCGAAAGTCCCGAGTCGGCCGGTTTCACTTCCAACGCGTCATCCGATGAGTTTCTGCTTTTCGGAAATTAGGGGCCCCGGACTCGATGGAGGATTTCAAACTTCTCGGGAATTCGTTTCCTTTTTCAAAGGGGGACGATGGCTGCGGAAAAGTTCCGTTGGTTCATTAATTTAAAGTGGAATCGATACAAATTTCGAAGTTTCTACTGCTTAGTTGACGATTGAACGAGAGCTGCGACTCCTTTTTTCTTCTTCGAGAAAATATTTGCTAAATTAATTTTATTACTTTAATGGAATATGAAAGGGGAACTTATTCTATGAAATTTACTGGTCTTTTCAACGAGTTCATTAAAAGAAAAATTGATTTTGATAATGGATGCATATATATAGTTGGGTGCATGTAAAGACTTCAGCTGGAATAACATAATTAATTAATTTGTTCGGTTAACTCTGTCATTCCGAGGACATAATTAACTACTTGAAGGTCATAATAAAAATCGTTACATAATTAATTATTAATAATCTTCAAATCAAGTAATTTTTTTTAATATTATATAGAAGTGATCATTAAAGTAAGCTTACATTACAGTGATGTAAAAGTGGTTCAAAAAAGTTCTACTTTTTACAATGGTTGTAAAAATTTTTAACGCATTTTGAGCAATGTTAACCGAACGACTCACTAATCCTATAAGATGCAACTATTTATATCAATACTGGGACATAATACAAGCTCAATGTAGCATTCTGTGTCATATAATAATTTTCACATAAAATACGTGAAAGCATCTTTCATGAAAAAATGTTCTACGTGTCATCCTAAAACATTGATAAAAAAAAAATAAATAAATAAATAAAAAATGTTGATAAAAAAAATAAATAAATATTTAATTTGAAAGCAATCATGTTTTTGCATTAACAAAATCTTAGAGTGTTCTCTCGAAATTCGTCCATAAAAATGCATCTCTGTTATCTTAACGATGCTCAGACCAAGACGATCCCGGGCCGGACTTGGATGTCTTTGTCGAAGAGCGCTAGGTGAGTAACGAGAGGCTCGAGCGGACCTTTCTACGCGCGAGGATACAGGGGAGGCAGGAGGACACACGCAAAAGCGCGCTCCGATAAACACACAATTACGTCGACTGCGACGGGGCTAAGGTTACAAGTGCCGGCAGGAGACTCGTTTCGCGCCGCGGAATCGAATTAATTCGATGTCCCCGGTTGGTCATCCGCACTCTGGCCGAAGTCGCGCAGCCACCCTGCGATCGCTTAGCTCGGCTCTTTCTCGGCCTCTCTCTAATCAGAGCGTAATCAAAGACCCCGCGCGAATCGGAAATCATCTCTGCGTGTCCGCTGAGATTTATTTCCTGGTCTCTCAATTATTATAGGATAATATGCTTTTTGACAATGTGTGGGTAAGTTGTTGAGGAATTACGGTTCAAAAAAATTAACAGATTTTGTGGGCTGTAAAAGAATAACGTACAATCTGTGTGTTAATTCAACACACAAGGAATGTGCAAAGAAATTTATGTTACTATATACACTTGCTAATCTTCTTTTCTGTCAGTTACGCGACACTAAATTGATATATTTTTCTAATATAATACTCACGTGACAATAAACCGAAGTAACGCAGGATCTTTAAGCAACACATAAAATATTAACAGACGAAAAAAAAAAAATAACATATTACGAATTCGTTTTGAACCGTGATATTTTTGTCTTTAAACGAGACAAATGGGCTACTTTTTAAATATTAATAAATAAAAGTATTTACAAATACGTTACTATACAGAAATTAAAATTCATCTAACAAAGCGTTTAGCCACGCAGAATAACTAACAACTACTTACAGTTAATTTTTAACCTCAATTTAACAAGAACAACTTGTAAAGTCTTTGGCACTGCATGCATATAAAAAATTACCTAAATTCTTTTCTCAATAAACTTCTTGTATTTTCTTTCATGCGCTTCTGAAGTATCAGAGCATACCCGTCAAACGAGCTAAGCCCCCCCCCCCGCCCGTTGGAAAAAGAGGCGTCGTTTTTCTCGGGGAGCAGCTGCACAAATAACGGCAACTCGCTGTCCCGAGTACGGTAAATCGCCGGGCCAAATTGCCGCTGACCGAAGACGCGCTACTCGTAAGAAGCATCGCATGCTGTTTACCGGCGAGGACCTCCGCTTTAACTATAATATACGCCGAGAACGTTTAATAACGACTCGCTTATGCGCTGGCGCCCGCACAATGCCGCCCCGGAGCGGATGATTTAGGGCCCGGGAAAGCAAGAAGGGCAAGTGGTCGCATTCCTTCGGCGCGACGCCTCTGTCATTATCGTTAACCAAGCCGATACGCCAGCTTAGCTGTGCTTTTCTCCAAGAGTACAAGAATGCCGGTTTTTTTTGTGGTACTCATCGTAGAAGAGGAGGCTGCCTTTTTTTTTTAATTCATTTATAGAAAATTCAGTAATGTGTTAATAATGCGACAAGATAGTTCCGTAGATAGAATTTATTTTGACTAGCAAAATCGAATGTGCTTTGCGCGTCGACTTTTTTAATGCATGATTTTGAAGTAAGATTCTTAAATTTAGCGCCAGTCAACCGGATATGACCGTGCGCAAAACACCCTGCCATCACTTTTTTAAGAGAGGAATTATAAAATCAGCATACAACTAAATCAATCGCTCGTTAACTTCAAGGTGATGTGAAAAAATTGGATGCACACAAAAAAGATCTTCTACTTTCAAAGCGTATTAATAAAATCAGTACTTACTGACAAACTTTATTAATTAATACAAAATAAGATAATTTATTCTTTCGCTTGAATTTTGTACCGACATATTGTCACTTCTTTTCTTGAAGAAAAAAGTATGCATATTTTCGCACATACCAAAATAACTCGGCATTGTTTACATTGCTGCGTCTATGGACCGGCGGAAAAGAAAGAGCGCCGTTGCGACTCTTCGTCCCTTAAAAAGTTCAGCGTCATCTACAAATGACTTTCCGAGAACTACTTAGCGACTCGCGTTATTTCGCGCGATCCACATCCCCGGAGCTGAGACACGTTTCCAGACCCCCTCCCCCATCTGCCTCCCCTTCCAGCGAGTAAATTTTAATGTGTCTTCCGGGGGTGTCTCGAGACGACGAGGAGAAGGAGGAGTCGCCTCGCCTAGAGCGTGTACAGAGGGAATAGGTTAGCCTGAATAAAAGAGGAGAGCGCGGGAAAAAAGGGCCGAGAGTCGGACGTGCCCGCGGCCGTGGCGGCGCGGTAAACGGATTCGCCGACTGTTGTCTACGGGATCGATGCCTCGAAATGTATCAACGAAGTGAAAGAGGAGGTGAGGCCCGCCAATGAAAAAATAAATAAAAAAAATTTTATAAAAATATTGAAATATATAAAATTTTGCTATTTATTGCTGTTAAATATAGGATACTCGTGAGTGTGGTTATTATATAGTTATTGAAAATTATTGCATTGGTACTGCAGTGATTTTGATAATTACCCGTTATTGCAACTGTAGTCATTTCTCTATTATAATTAGCTAATGATTAGAATTAAGTGAAGGCTGTAAATAAGTTTTTCCAAACTGGGTTAAAGTGGAAGTGAAAAGAGTACAAAAACTATAATTATTACTCCACTGGTAGGTTTAAAAACTGAAGATAACAATCGCTTGTTATAACACCAATTCTCCTAACAATCAGTTAAAACATAAAGATTGTTTGATCGATTACTTGATTATTTATGAAAATTTATTAGAGTACTTGTAAGTAAATAATAATTCAATGAATAATTATGCTCATTAATCTATCGACGTTATCCCTAAACATCAAAACTTAATTAATATGAGGGCGAATGCTCTTAAAATTAGTAGGTCCAAAGTAGAACTGGGCCGTTCGGAGGGAATATTACAAGTTAAATCCAGATTAGTGCGATATCTGGAATAGATATTTTCTTGCAGCGCTCACCTTAAAGTTGACTGCACACTTAAGATTTTACATTGAGTAATTCTCACCGACGCGTCACGCAATGAAAATTTCACTTTACGACTTCGGGTCAATAACGTTAGAAAAAAAGAGAAGGAGAACAAAAAATACGGGGAGGTCGAGGAAAACCTGAAGTAGGTGATGAGGATCTACATGCGAGAAAGAAATTACGTTTCATTTTATTAGGCGTAATTAAATACTCGTATGGTAATAGAGAAAAAATCGACAGTTCCAACGGTCGTGCACAGCTACAAAATGCGTGTATTTAGTAGAAAAGCTATAATTTGAAAATGATTTGGAGCGCGAATGAAAAAAGTATTGAAGTCAAGATAACTGCTAACCGCGTTTATCTTTTGTATATCCTCAGATCTTAATGAATTCGCTAAGACTTTCCACTTATCTTTTGGAAAGTAAGTACTTAATGTCATTTGATAATTTAATTTCACCAACTTCAAATTAAATCTTTCACATGTTAATTAATTTTAATAATTATTATTGAATTTACAAAATATAAAATTTAAGTTTGCATTCAATTAAATTTTGTAATGTCCGTAAGCTTCATGAAAATTGAAGGATTATTATTATAAAAACAGCAATTCAAAATAAACTTATTTAATGAGGTCACTCTGCAGTTTTTTAGGATACTTTTATATAAAAATCACTTTAATTTCGTTATGATTTAGTTGAATGAGTATTAGTAGTGTAATAAATTAACATTAAATTAAACATGTAACATTAAATTAAATTTAATAATTAATTTAGAATTTACTGCAGGCAATTAAAAACATCATGCATTTAATTCGTTACTGCGAAATTGCTACTGACGAAAGATGCGGCAAAATTATTCGCTGTAGAAAAAGGCGGCTGCAGCCGAGGTCGCGTGTGCACTCCGGGTCAAATCGATATTTGGCCACGGGGGCCAAGTTCCTATGCGACTTTCGCGCGCAACGGCCCTGCACGTTGCGCGCGGCTGCACTTTATCGGAGCATACGTCAATCGAAATTGAAGTGCGCTCTTCTAATTTAAATGCGCTCATTGGTTTGATTAGTTTCGATTATGCACACCGGCCCATTTGCATTTGTCCGATTTGCACCGCGCGCTTCGCATTGGTCTCAGATTTTGTTCGATTTTAAGGGGTGGGGGGTGGGGTGATATTTTGAGGTTAGGGATGATCGGCCATTTCGAGATTAACGGCGACGAAACGGTGAAATTATGGTAGTATAAATCGAGCGGCTTCGAAGGTTCCGTAGTGAACTGCGGTATTTTAATTTTTCTTCAACGAAAATTCTACTAAAAATTAAAATAAAATAATATTAGTTACCAGTTTCTATATAGTTGTAACGAAAAAATTGACCGACTGAAGAATTTAGGCGCATATTTAAAATGTGTGCATTGCAAATAAAACCCCTTTGACATTCTTTTACTTCATTAACTTCTTCGTGACTTCATCCTCTATTACTTTCGCTTATCATTTTCTTTCAGTTCTTTTTTTCTGCCTCTTAATCTTTTTCTGTTTGTTCTTTTTCTGCTTCTACTCAGTTTTTTCCTTAGTTTTTTTGTTCCTTTACTTCTTAGTATTTTATTATTTTACTTCACTTTTATATCCTTTATTTATTTAATCTATTTATTTATTTATTTATTTATTATTGTATAATCTGATCTTCTAGTTTTCTTCATATCTCTTTCGATTTTTCGGCATCTTGTTCTTCGTCTCTATTCGTTTTCTTATTCTTTTTCTACTTCTTAACCTTACTTTTCCTTATTATCCTGGTTATTTTTTGTTCTAGTTCTCTTCAGCAATACGCAGAAAGAATATTTCCTCTTCTTCTTCGCGTTTTTTTTTTCTTGCGTCTACTTCAGCTTTTTCTTCGGGATTTTCTTATGCAAGTGACTGCTTCTTCTACTTCTTTTAAGTATTTTCGTTCATCAATATGTTTTTCTTAATTCCATCTTCTACATCAGCTTTTTTTATTATCTTCTTGTTTTTTGACTACTACTACGACTTTTAGTTTGCAATTGAGAAAGAAAAAAAGATTACAATGCCTTCTAATTACTGATTTTAAGTAGAAACTTAAAATTTTCCCGATTATTATTTTTATGGTATATCGTACTTATAAATTAGAACCCTTCACCCTCAAAAAAAAGGGGAGGGAATCTATCCTCCCACATCCAATCAATCGAGCATCAAGACTCGCGGCTCCCGGCGGCCTGCCATCAATCATCGGCGCGGAACTCACTCCGGCCCTACGTCCGCGCAAACAAAGGGAGGCGCCGCGAGGTAAAAAAAACGCGAAGAAACGGCGTCAGCGGCGCAGACGGGCTGCGCGAGGCGAGCCGGCCGCACACCTGCAATGCGGCGCCGGGCGGCGCCGCCGACCCATTCAGCCGTTCGCACGGCCGCGAATCGCCGCTAAAAGAATGTGTATCCCGCGCGTAAGCCCGGCCCTCGTTTTCCGCGAGTTTTTCCCCGCGTCCTCTTGGCCTCCTTTTTGCAACGTCTATGCGCCGCGCAAAAACTTGCGCAGGGAAAGAGATTCGCACGAGGCGCGGATTTTTCTTTTCATTTTTTTTGGGAGGGAAAAGGGAAGAATAACGCGTGGGAATTTACAACTAAAAGGATTCTTCGAAATATCATTGAATTGAACGAGGATTTTTTTTTTAAATGCACGCCAATTTTGGCAGATACGAATTTTTATTCGTGTAATTTTAAGTATTTAAGTTATATATTTGAATGTGATTTTTCATTGTTTTTTTAACTCTTTTTTTAATTGCGTGACAAGATGAAATAAGATTATTAGATTTACGAGATTTATAAATGAAATAAATGTGGAGAGTTCAAGCCCTTTGAGTGTCCGCTATTTTTTTATTTAAGTATTTTTGCAGACTTCTGTCCATTTACTCTCATGATAAGCAGATGATCCAATTTATTTTTATAGATCGTACTATGACGGAATCAATGTAATTAAGCTCTCAAATAAATCCTTTTTATTAATCTCGATTTACCAGTTTTAAAATTTAAAATAATTGTTTAATATAAAATCAAAATTAGAGAAGTTACAGAAGAAGTTTTAAAGATTGACCTGAATGCCGCATTACTTACTTAAATAAAGGTTTATAATTTTCCATTGAATTGATGTAATCTGTAAATTGTTGTCGACCGAAAATTCGAAAATTGAATTTCCTTAAAAAATGTACGCACCCTAAAATTCGAGTTAAGTCGAGAAAGCGAGAAGCTTTTCTACAGGAAGCGAAATTTCGCATGCACTCGACTCATTTTCATTTTCGTTTTCGCGCGGTCTCGTAAATTCGACTCGGCCGTCGCCTTAATGCCCTCTTCGCTTACCACGCGGTCTCTGTCTTCCTAACGCTGATGCTCAGTAATTTGAAACCTCTTTTTTGTCACTTTTTCAAATAGGATTACGACTGTTAATTAAATGAAATTTATGTTAAATCGCATTCAGTAGTAAAGCCCGACTGTAGTCAGACATTGGTGTCGTAGCAATTATACATACAAAGGTACTAAACCAGAATAAGACAATTAATTTTTCAAGTGATAATGATTTGTTTATTTATTATTGTTTAAATAGTTATTGACAAATAATGGTTAACCTCTGAATGCTATTTACGTACCTTTGTAAATAGTATTGTATTGATTACGACTGAAACCACTATAAAACAGTATTGCATTACTTAAAAAAAAAAATTGATTTTGTTTTAAAATATTCATTCGATTTTAATTTGTGTACTATTTCGTAATATGGTTATGCGCAGTTTTACATCTCACCTCTTAATTAACAGTGATCTCATTAAGCGTGCAAATTGATTTCCAATTGAAAGACAATACTGGTATAGTCTGCGATGCTAATTATATTCTCATACTGGCACCTTAGTTCTTTATTTAGTAACAATGTAATTATACAGTCGTCCATTTATCGCAATTCAATTGCGTTTTTATCTAATTGGCTTCAATAATGTTTTACATAAATCGAGAATTACAATAATTATAATTATTGTAATATTATAATATGATCGTACACTGAAAAAAAAATTTGGTACTTTTCACTAAATATTTACTTCAATAGTACTTGTTAAATATTTGTTTGAATCAACTAAATATTCCTTTAGAACTAAGTGAATTTATTTGTTTCTAAATAAATTTAGCAGTTTCAAAAAAATAATTACTTGATTCAAAGAAATATTTAACAAGTACAATTTAAATAAATCTTTAATTATAATTACCAAATTACTTATAATTACCAAATCTTTACTTATAATTACCAAATTTTTCTCTCAGTGTAAAAATAGAAAAACAAAATTATTTTGTATGAATTATTTGTTGATTATGATCGATCCATTATTTTCCTATAACTAAGAAATAAGCATTATTTGTTTGTTAAAAATTCCAAACTTAGATCTTTCCACGAAAAAATTTTTTTTTATAAAATTTTATGATCACCTGTGCTAAATATCTACTTGATAAAATTGCATATAATTCAAGCTAAAACATGTTTTTTTTTTTTTTTAATTACAAATATGTGTTTTTGAAAAATAAGTAGAAAAATCAAGATTTTATGCGGCATTCAGATTAGAATAGTGAATCTTTTCTGAATGTCGCTTGATTTTTCTACTTATTTCTGGAAGTCACATACATATTTTTCTTTAATTCTTTGTCGCTTCTTAATAATTTACAGTTACATAAGTTACAACAGCAGGAAAATTCCTTTACTGTTTCTAATCATGTCTACGCATACTTCATCTACTAAAGCTACTTTGCAAATTTCAGCTACAAATTTTTCCATGTATTTGTATTCCAAAATTTCGTTATTTTTACAATTATATCATTGCACTCATACCTTTCAATTACTTTTTTAGCCATTCGATTAAACTTCAAATTTTAGTCGCTTGAGAATTTAACTTTTATATAAGAAAGCTTCTAGCAACGTGACAAATAATATTCAAACATTCGCACGACGGGCAAAAGAAATATCACATCAGAATATTTGCGGAGAAACAAGAATAAAAAGCAAATGCAAAGCGATGACTTGTAAAAAAAACAAAACACAGTCAGATTGATCGCATGAATGCCAAAGAAAGCTCGCGTCCGGTGACCGTCCGAACTCTTTGCGTGGAGGCGTAAAAAATTTTATTCCCCGAGTGAAATTCCGTCGGCCTGAACAATGGGCTCGAGCGCTAGCAGCTTGCGTACGCGCATAAATAATCCCGTTCTCGCGTAAACGCGGAAACAACGCGAGCCCGACCAAGTGGCCGAGCTACCGCGGACACAATGTATGCCAACCTTGAACGTGACACCTTTAGCGGCCGACCCGGCCTCCCCCCCATTGTACGATAATTCGACGCGACAACATGAAAAATGGCACCCCTGCCCATAAATACCGCTTTTCGGTAATAACTATTAAACAAACTGTAAAATTTATGACAGCCAAGTATTTTAATTTATGGCTGACCGGGGGAATGTCGAACACCCACATGAGTTAATTTCAAATTAATTCTGATCATACGCGTTTTAATTTTATTTTACGCGTAATATATAAATAAAAAATATAATTTTATATATTTGGAATAATTTTAATCTATAGGGCATTAAATACGCATAAAAATTAATTATTGTACATTTAATCGATGAAGAATTTTCAAAAAGAATTAAATGAATTTACAAATTCATTGAGCAGGTCTTTTAATTACATAATGGGATTGTCGCGGTTAATTTTAGGGAGCATTCGGAGGCTCCCATGCACGCACGCGATAAACCGTAAAAAGTCTTCGACCAAACTATCCCGGCCGTCGATTGAAGGTCGAAGCAAACTCGCCTCTGCTACACCACCGCCGGCCAAAATTCGCTCACACTACTTGGCTTCGCGGCTCTTCCGCTCTCGCTTTGATTAAAAGGGAGGGAGGGGTGAGTGCGCGGGATGAGGGCAGAGAGAAAGCTCAACCTCCCCTGCTTCTTCCTCTTTTATGGCGTATTCCACGCGCGCCGTATCGATTTCCTATCTCGCCGCCGCGTTATTAAGCTTATTGCCATTGCCTCTCCATTTTGATAATCCGCGAAGTGATGTTTTTACCGATTACGCACCCGTGCCGCCTTTCAAGGTAGTGCCGCTCAAATTCGACATTCCAGATACCGGGTAGATTCCATCGGAGGCTAATCTCGCATTGTGACGAGATGATACGACTCGACATTGTCGTATTCATAATGGATTAACCTAAGGGAACATTCAGGTTACCCCGGGGGCTAGGATTACTTCGTATGTCTGAGTTACACTGCACTACTTTCGAGTTGCTAAAGTAATTTGTTGTTTAAAGTATTGTAATATCTTATTTTATGATTTAGTTTTTATTTTGTGCTGTAATTTTTTAATTGTACACTGAGAGAAGTTTTTCGCGAAAATTGCGGCGAAGCTTCCCGTAAAAATTAAGTGATCGTGAAATTGCTTGAAAGCTCTAGATATATTTGCTGGGAAATCGATGTAATTTTTACATGAATGTTGTGTTTATTTTCGAAGCTTTGCCATTTATACAAGAAAAGCTCTCTAAAATCTCCTTAATTTTCAAGGAAAAAGCTGTGTAATTTTCACGAGAAAAGTTCTGTAACTTATATGCAAAGATTCTCGTATTGCATTGCTTCTAATTTTCACCTGAGTATTGAAATGTCGAAGCTTTCCAATTTTCACAAGAAAATCTCTGTAAAAATTAGAAGAAAAGCTCTGGCATTTTTTATGAGAAAAAGCTCTGGCATTTTTTATGAGAAAAGCTTCTTAACTTTTACGAGAAAAACTCCTTAATTTTTGCGAGAAAAGCTTGTTAACTGTTAGTAGAAAAGCTCCTTAATTTTTGTAAGAAAAGCTCCATAATTTTTAAAGAAACACTCGAGAACATTCTCTCAGAGTACAAAAATCAAAGTAGTCAACTAAAATTTTTATTTAGTCTACAATTTAAATTATTAAAACACTTTTCAATCTCAATCTTTTTCTTTAAGAAAATTTCAATCGCATACATTACAGTGAACTTTCTACATGGTGAAGCGCCAATTTTCGCAGAAAAAAAATATCTCGCTGTACCACTTGGTCATGGCGTACGAGAAAAAGCGACCATAATAGAAGGAAACCTGCCCAGGGAGATAGCCGAGCGAGACTTTAAAAACAAGGTGTAGCCGGCGCGTCCGCTACGCGCTCGACGCAGCAGACAAATGGAACAGCGCGAGCTTTAATTTCGATCGTTGGCGTGTTGGAAGGGAGACAGGGGGCGTGTTTATATTGTGTCCGCGCGAACGCCACCCGATAGTACCGGAATTTCCCGAAAAATTCGATTTTCGTCCAATTATCATTCTTGTTTCGTAGGACTTCATTGTTTCATTAATTCCACTACATTGAAGCGTATTTCTCTTTTCTATAATTTCCTCAAAGTTTTCGATTAAAATATATACGTTTTAGTGCGCGGTAAATTAAAAAGGCATTTTGCATTTTCAGCAATATTGCTTTCTATATTTTTTCAACGTGTTTACAACTCGATAAAAAAAAAGAAAATTTACCCAAGTTGAAAAATTCGTCATTCAATTTGCTAGTCATGTGTCATATTTTTTTAATAAAAACTTTTATTCATCAGCTAGTCTTTATTTATTTTAATAAATAACTGACGGTGTTGATGTACTTTTGCCGCAACTCTGATAACTAATCCTATAATTTGATGTAAATAATAGAATATCTGTTTAAGTGAATGTTAATTAAAATATTTAAAAATTAAATAATTAATTCTTTCAAATGTAGATTTACTTTTATATTAATTGCATTGCATTCTTAATAAACATTAAGAGCTAATCAATCAATCAATCAATTTTAGTTTCCTTTTTGAATTTTTCATAAGCATTGACAACAATTAACAAATGCATACTAAATTATGCAGAATCGAGGTAACGTTGTTTTCACTCGTTAATACAATTAAATTGAGTGCAATTAAGAAATTAATTGTATTATATACCTTCTATATTACAGAATGTAATGATCCCCAGAGTCTATACAATTTTTACTCCGACTATTTTTATAATTTACAAACCGTTTCTCAAAGTTTCAACAAAATCCGAGATTCGGACTTTCTCTTCTCTCCCAGTAAATGAAAAGTAATAACAATAATCCTCTAACAAAAAAGAATGACGTCACCGTTTTGTAAATAGAAAACCTGTAAAATACCATTTCCGCCGTGACTGCGAAAAATGCGGAGAAAGAGAGTCGCGCAACTCTAAACCACCGGCGTTGAATGAATTCTTTGACCTTTCGAGGGGTTATTGTAAGCCAGCTCGACTTAATTAGTGCAGCGCTCGGGTTTGGCTGCGATTGCGCATATACATTGCCGCGCGAGGCTCGCGCGCGCCTCGTGGTTTTGCGGGACAGCTGAAAGTGCTGTCAGTCAGCCGGAGATTAGTGCCGACGCTGAGAAGAGCGGGCGCGCCGTGCCACTCGAACGAGCCCAAATCGAAAATCACCCAGACCGACTGAATGCGTGTTCTTTTTGTCTAATGCATCCCATTAGAGGCTTTTCAATTTTTCGGTACTTCGTTCACTTTATGACACTGGGATGTCTGCAATTTCTCGAGAGGCAGATTACCTAAGAAGTAAATTGTTTGTAACGAACATCCTTCTTCCTTGTAATTCATTCATTTGATTTGGTATGATTTTTTTGCAACCTTCATTTCTTCCATCTCTGTTGCTGTTTATTCATTTATTTATTCTTTTAGAAATTTCTATAAAAAGAAGAAATAGATGGAGTATAATACTAACTATATATTTCTTTTTTTTTTATTTTATCCTTACTTATCTTATGCGTTTCTTTTCATTTTCACACTCTTTTTTTACTCCTTTATCTGTTACTGTTTCTTTTTGTTTTTTTAGTTACAGTCTTCTTGTTCACCAATAATTACTAGTTTTGTTTTTTAAGTCCAGTGTGATGTAGTCATGTACAAACCAATGATTACATTAGCAACATTAAGCATGCGGTTCCGATTTGTTTTTTTTGGTTGCAATCAATATACATATGGTATTTTCGATACTGCAATTTCTGACACTAGTGGAATGTGCGTATGGCAGGTCGCTTAAAATTCTATCAAGTGATTAAAGGATAAAAAGTTTTTACAAAAAATGTGCATCCATAATTAGTTAAAGGTCAAAAATCGGAGAATATGAAACAAAATAAACGTCAAACGTTAAAAATACGAGTAAAATAATAGCGCAGAAAGACAAGCGAAAACATTTTTGCGGCACGCGTTATAGTAGAGAGGAATTTCCAGCCTTTCGCGCGTTGCTCGAGAGATTTGTACACTGATTATTTTCAGTTTAGCCCTTCTAATGACGTGACATCGTTTTGGCTGCGTCGCTCGGATGATTTTGAAAATTTTAGTTGATCCGGAATATCGCAATAATTTTGTTAGAATATCTATAGTAGGATCATTTTTCACATTTTATTATTTTTTTTTAAATTGTATAAATAAAACTTGCATAAATAGAAAAATATTTGTAGAATTAATCAAAATTGATAGATCGTAAAAAAAAAGGTACGTTTATATCAAATCATAAAGATCGTATTGGAAAAACTTACAACTTTTAACCACCGGAAGCTTGAAAATAAAAAGGGAAACTATGTAGTATTGCTGCGGAACGAAAAGTTAAATTACGACAATCTATATGCAAAATCAATAATTATTTTATTTTATTTTATTTCTATTCTGAAACTAACAATACCTAGATTTCATCGCTAGAATCCCCACAATATTTACAAGAGTAAATAACCCATTTTAACTCGCAGACTGAAGCTTATTTTCCCAACAATAATTCCGCATAAAAATGTACTTCGCCGGGTATGTCGAAATCAATTGCTAAGACCCAAGGTATCGTGGCTCGTGACGCGAATAACGCATCCGTGAACGAGTAGAAGCGAAGGAAACGCGCAGTCAGCCGCAAGACGGTCAGGTTGCCGATCGAGACAGTGAACAACTCGGTACGGTTTGAAAAATATTTCCCCGGCGGAAGGGTCCGAGCCTCGTCGGTCCCCCGCAGTCACACACAGCGACGCCGGGGAAATGCTTCCCGTACCTAGACGCGCTCACGCAAGATGCAAAGCGCGCGTCGCCGGCCCACCCCCCTAGACGTCTGTCCTCCTTTTGTGCTCCGTCGACCCCCTCGGCCTTTTTCTCATTTCGCCGTCGCCCTCGTCACCTTCCAGCCGCGCACGTCTCGCCGAGCGCGATAATCTTTTGTGTTTCGGCGCTTTATGCGCTCGCGAGCGATGCGTCCCCTGCGCCCGCCACCTCGAGGGGCTATATAATACTTTTTTTTTTTGCCGGGCGGCGGCGCGGCGCTGATTAAAAAATTACGCGCAACCAGTCGCCCGCTCATTTACAATTGTAATCCGCGGAAATTAAAAATTAGCGATGCGATGGCGATGCTCCGCCCCTCTGGCGTTCGCTTCGATCCTTTTTTCTTTTTTTTTCTTTTTTTTTTGTCGGCTCTACTGGCGCTTCGAAAATGGAAGTAAGATTAGGGATTCATTTTTCGATGCCGACGTACTGGTTCAAACTTACGTTGCGAGAAAACTTCGTGTGTGGTGAATGTTGAATGAAGGGAAAAGATTTTTGCTTCAATTTCATTTTCTTTCTTTTTTTTTATAAGGGAAATGTTTTTCAATAAGGTAAATAGAAAATTCGTTATACCCTCTCGTAAAGGGAGATTCTAGCTGTAAATAAACTTATTTTACTTCTTACTGCAGAAACGTATATTTTGGCTCAGGAATTCGAGTCGGAAAGTGAATCGCTCATAGGCGTGTAAAAATTTTATTCAAATAAATTAGCTACTGTATATTGACAATGGCGTCAAAGTAAACGTACACTTGGTTCCCATTAATTCGCTTGGAACATTTACAAAATTTTAAAAAAATGGCTACGATTTTGTCTTTACTTT
>JAWWEN010009574.1:0-25119 GCA_035582955.1 Sycophila texana | reverse complement strand
GATAATTCTCAATTTAACTAGAGATGCAGACATCTCTATGAGAAAGCATTGTGCCAGTGCAGTTGGCAGCGTTTTTCCTAATGCATTTAGTAAATAAAATATTTATTGTATATAGATACCAGTTATACTTTTCTTTTATATTCTAACTTTTTTATTTTTACGTTTATTTAATTTTAATTTGAGAGCTTCTATATTTAGAATCATTAATAAAGTGACGTTAATTGCACTTTAATGTAGTGGCATTTTCGAAAATTGCATTCGACGAATATCGGATTATTCGATCTTTAATGACTTGTGCAGCAACTACGAACATCTCGACATAACAGCTGCTGATAATTCGATTGACGAATCGCTATTTTATTCATAATCGTATGTAGAACGATAAACTCGAGAATTTACAGTACAATTCATTATACTGCAGATAAATTTGATAAAGGATTTGCAGATATTCTAAATACAATTTTGAAACATATCATCTAAAAACGTAATTTAAAAAATAGCAAATAATATAATTTTCATAATGTCTAAGAAGCAGTTACTTTTTCGTACCCATGAATAAAAAGTAAATTAGGTCGGTGGTTGTTAAGGCACCATTCTCAGAGAAACGGAAATCTCCGATAAAATTATTGCTAAAATATGGACGGTAAAAATGAATTTGGTGCAAAGCAGTATAAGCTCGTGAAGACAATTGCATTCTGCGAGGGAGAATACCTTTGAATACAAGGCAATTTAGAAGGAACAATGCCCTTCAACAATGTAGCGAGAGGAGCCCAAAGCGCAGGCCGCGAGCCCTGCCTAATGTAAATGCACTGTTTTACATTCCATGTAATTTTTAAAATTTACCCATATCAATATCTCTGGAGTTTGACGTTTTCCACATTCTCGTATCCGTAACAAGCTCATGAAAGTAAACGAGAATCCGGAGAATCGGACAAACATTTTCTTACGTAAGTGCATTGTCGATTGGATTTAGGGACGCAGCGAGATTTCTTCGAATGGGAGGGCCAGGCCTCTCCACCCGGCGAAAGCCGCAGTGATTCGATTTGCAACGGTGGCTGAAGACTCGAAAATGCCGCTGTCCTGCAGGGCTCTCCGTTACATTATTCATCGATTCATTCGAGACAATAAAATTAAAATTTACACCTGCGGGATTGAACTCGATTTTCGCTGAACGACCACCGCGCTAAATAAAATTCTCTCGTAGTAAACGGTTTTCAAGATATTGCAGCAAGAGCAATAAAGATTACAGCAAGTGAAGCTTTTTTTTTTGTTTTTCATTTTTGTAACAAGGAGGCATCTTGAAAAGAAAAATTGTGACTGATTTTTTTATAAAAATTTACATGCGGATAAAAGAGTTTTGATGAAAAAAATCGTACGAAACTTTATTCTTTTAAAAAGAAAAAAAATCGAGCGAAAGATTGAATTGACGCAGCGTATATATACTTCATAAACAAGTAACAAATTACAATTATACGCTTTTGAAGTTATGATGAAAGCTATATATAGTTTATTTTAAACTTTTACGAGGTTTGTCAAATATTTAACGGCGTGGCCTTTCCATAGTCGAAAGAGAAAATGTTCTGGAGATTTTTCGCAAAGAAAATCAAGCTCATATTTCGGCGCAGTCGATGAATATGCAAAAACTGCATGCGAGATTCAAAAAGCTGCAGGCAAACGATTAACTAAATATTATTCAGTGGAGGGGATTTAAAAGACAATTTAAAAAAAGCTACTAAAATATTGTTAAATGGATTTGTACTATATCTGTACACGAATCTTTTATTTCCAGATTCAAAGAATTTAATTTTAATATTTTTGCAACTTACAAGTGAATTTCTTTTTTAAAGATATCTTTTTCAAAAAAAGAGTTCTAATAATAAATATTTGTAAAATACGCTGTAAGTACATTAGCACTCTAAGTCAATTTTACTATTAAAAAATTAACGAGAAGCTTTTACTGAGACGGAAACAATTAATGAATCTACTAAAGATAAACTTCCTTTTCCAAAATAAGTATGAAATAATTTGATTATGAAGTATTTCAGAGTTCAATCGAGAAGAACGATTCGATTTCCAGCAAGAGGTACCAGAAATTTTATGGTTCTAACTAATCCAAGAAAAGAGTCAATTTACTCCCGACGAATTTCCATTCTCGAATTCGGACGGTATTGCAGCCAATCTAAAAAAAGTAACTAACTTTTGGAACATCCGAAACAATTCCGTCGGGCAGCGGTCAAAATGGCTTTCTTTACTCTCATTCGAGCGGAGTAGCAGAAAGAGAGAAAGACAGAAAAAAAGGTATAATGGATGATCGCGAGAAAATGAAAGAACGCAAGGGGGTCACTTGCAGCCGGTGGTGCGGTGATTCGGCGGAGCGAAAAAAAAAGCACGAAAAGAATCCGGGAGAGATAAATTAGGCGAATGGAAAAACGATCCGGGCGTAGGAGACAGGCGTGGCCATTGGCGGAAACGTATGTAACGACTTGGCCGGATGGCAACGAGCCTCGTAATGCGCTGTTACCCTCTCGGCTCCCACCCCCCTTCGCACATACATTTCCCTCTGCCCTCGTGGACTTCTCGTTGCAAGGAGTCCGGGCTGCCGCCACGAAGACTCCTCTCCCGAGAAAGTGCGCCAGGATCGAGTCGCGGTACTTTATTTAGTCTGGGGAGGGTAAAAAAAAAAGGAGAGCACGCACTGCGAAGAGTCGTCCGAGCGTGTCGATGCTGTCGACCGGTAAAGAGAGACGGCGCTAATGCTAATTTACTCGCTGCTCGTTCATTGTTGGAGAAGATGGACTCTCCTTTTCCGAGGAAGGAAGCGTAATTAATTTTGCATAGAAAATGAGACTGTAATTAATGGACGCACGTTTTTTTTACTGGGGCGAAGAAATGTAATGTTATGACAATTTTGCGAAATAATCCTAGAGTAAAGTAAAACTCTGTTGTATTTACGAGTTCTGGAGGCTACGTTGTTGTGATAGGTTTTTGTGAAATTATAATTGATAAAAAAATTCATTCATTCATTTAAGATGATGTTTCTCGTAATCTCCATTCATAATTTAATTTTTCAGTGCAGTTTTAAAAAGTCTGTACTTATAGGTCGCATACAAAAATATTTGACTGAATGTAGCATAGCGACTTCTTATAAATTATTTGCGTCAAATTTAAATTTTTAATAATAGATTTGAATAAAAATAATCGAGAGGTCATCTGGTATTAATAAAAATACTATAACGTCACAAAATGTCAATCGAATAACCTCCCGTTGAGTGGATAAAATCGTTTGAATTATAATACGTTTCGAGCTAGATTTATTCACTCAATTCCATTTCTATCCATTCCAGCATTATAATCCGTTAAAATGTGTGCAATCTCGGTATAGCCAACAATCGCGTGTTCTTTTTTACTTCAAATTTTTTTTTAAATCATTGACGATTATTGTTTCAAAAACAGTAATCCCTAAGAAACGCATGCCTACGAATCCTCTGAAATAATTATTATGTTTGGGTATTTCAATACTCGGAATTTACACTTATTTCGGCAATATATTACACTCATACTCCTCATACTCCATAACGTTATAATAAAAAAAAAATCAAATTTTACAAACTAATAAGTCTAAATTCCGTCAATTCACAAAGTCAAACATATTAGGACTCACTGGCATAGCCCAGGCCTTATCAGAGTGAAAACGAGGGAGGCGGTAGTTTACACAAGACAAAGAGTACTTACTCCTGCGAAGGAGAATTTATATTAGAGTCGCAGTGCCACTAATACCAAAGGAAAATTCGATGTTAGCATTCAATTAAGAGGCCACGTCCTCAGCGACAAAGTGTAAAATTTGAAAGGTCTCGGCAAACGCGAAAGCACAGGATATATACATATATACATAGAAAGGAGGAGGTCCGCGGAGGTTAGCGCGACATTAAAGTGGAATGTCCGTGGTATGCGAAAATTGAGTTATACAGCCACGCGCGGAGATTACGCGCACGCATGCACCCACCCACACACGTGCACTCGCGCAGCAGCCACGGAGTGCACACAGAACGGCAAAAGAGCGGAGGGGGTCGAATTAAGCAGCCGATGCCTGAGTGCGATTTCAACAGGCTTTTGCGCCTATGCTACATCGTGTAAATTGATAAACTCGCAGCAATTAATGTTTGCTTTGTTTCATTATGATGCGAGCGCGCGTACGCCGCCGCGCCGCAGTTGCGAAAAGATAAGCTCTTTGTCCGAATCATTAGATGGATCGTCGATTATTCGCCGTTTGTGCGGGGGGCGCAAACTGCACGGCCTCCGACCGCCGGATGGCCCGATGATTATGTGCGAGAATTCCGACATGTCGAGTTCGGAGCTTATTGAGCTCTCTTCTGCCCCTGCTCCTCGCCAGCCGTATGAATATTTCAATAACAATTTGAAGAGATATTTTGCCGATATTTCATTAGGATTATGCTTTATACGGGGGGGGGGGGGGGTGAAACGCCGAGAATGGACGCTGCTCTATAGATAAATTTCCGGGACTGCATTATTCGAAATGCCTTCGTACCTAATGACACGCTCGCTATATCATGTCGAATCTTTATAAATTAATTATGAGATGTCGAATAAGCTATCAAGATAGCAGATAAAGCTATTAAATGTGCGCGCTGAACGTATAGCCCGGATTTTAATTATGAATTCGTGGCCTCCGTTGTGTGATCATAAATGAAACGTAATTTTTTTTTGCTTATGTTTTTTAAACATTTTATTACGAAACGGACGGATTTATACACGAATGGTACAATCTACCCAAATGTTGTATCGCATTAATTCTTAGAAGTGTAAAAAAATGTACATCGAGTTAGAAAGTCGCTAACATGACTTGGAGCAGAAATTTTATGCATTTTCTTTATCGACCATAGCAAAGCAGTAAATTACGCTCAATTCATTCTAATCGTTTTCGCCGTTAAGTAGACTGAGCAAACGAAGCAAATATTTTATAATACATTCGAGACTCGACAATAAAGTAGCTCGACGAATGATCAGTGGCTACTTTTCTACAACAGCAGAGAAGCATACCAATGGTGAGGCGATAACCGACATAAATTTATTCTTCCGCAAGACACATCGACTAGTTCGGATTAATTCAGTTCCAATCGTCGTGCCACTATTCAAATAAAATCTTACACCGATCTAAAAAAAAAAATGTTGAGATACCTATATAAAGCGGGAAGGAAAAAAGTGCAAAGCCCATTGAATGAAACGGTTTACTGCAGCGTTTTAAATCACACATTTCCAAATGGATTTTCGTAATCCGGAACAACAGCGATTTATCCGTCTAGCAAATGGCTAGATGCACTTACGAGATATGTCGAAGCGAAATCTCAATCGTGAGTAAAAAAAAAAAAAACAAATCCCGAAGTACAGAACGAGATACCGTCCAAGGCTGGAGGAGAAAGGGAGAAAGAGGAAATAAGAGGTAGCAGAAATAGGAAATAGAAGTGAACTCCATCGACACGCGATCGCTCGTAAATATCAGATTGTACCGAGCGAATTTCGGAATAAAGCCTAGTTGCGCGCGGCGTAACTTTTCGAATACAGATACACATACACACCACTTAGTGTCGAAACTTTCTTCTTAGAGTATCAAACGTTAGGCAACTTTCGGGCGTAAATTATATATTGCCTTTTGTAAAATAATATAGAACACTCCAGAATATTCGGGACAAACATTTATCATTACATTTACACTGATCGATATAATATAATAATACTCAGCGAGATTTTAGTTATAAATATAATATGAATGAAACGTTACATTTTTAAATTTGATTTAAGAATACTTGACGAATTGAGCAAGCTATTGTGCAATGCAATTAGTAATTCTAACCGCGTAAATCTGAAAATGTAAATTCACTTAGAATATTATACACGAAAAAAAAAATGAGTTATTAAAAATTAAAATAGTTTCTTATAAAATTATAAAATTTTTTAAATTAAAGTTTACACGCGAATCTCGTATAATTGTTTCAATAATTTCAATCTGTGAAGACATTAAAATCGACTAATGCAAGTTTGAATAGAGAATTTTTCTCTGGTATAAGAAAAACTCGTTTGTTAAAGTGAATAAGTGAATTACTTTTCACATAAAACACATCAGTATTTACATTTTCTAAGTAAATTTCACATTTTCAGGTTTAGAGAGTACAAGAGTTCTATTTGATAAGTACTCACAAGAAATTCTTGTGTGCTATACTTTGAAATATTTTTAACATGTACATGTAAAATTTATGAAAGTATAAAATAGGTAAACTGACTTATAGCTGTAATAGTGTATATGAAGCAATTAAGCAATTATTAATCAATACGAGCTTTACAACCTGAGGGTGAGCTTTATCCGAAATGCAAGAATCTTGAAAATATGCATACAAAGTACCGTTATATGTACAAAGTATCGAAATAAATATTCCGTGGCATATAGATTTTTTAATAATTTCATGAATAACTATACTTTATGTGTCATATAACTCAAAACACAAGGAGATATAAAAGTACATACCTATATGCAACGATAGCAGTCCACCAGAATCTCAAAGTAATTAGACGAAATCGAATAAAAAATACGAACTAAGATACCAGCAGATGCTCTCCTCCACGTCTCGTTTCACAAATAATATAAATACAAAACGCGAACAAATGCAAAACGATCGTTTGAGGGTAAGAAGTGAGGCCACGAAGAAACCCAAAGGGGCATTAGTATAAATTTACATACGTAAATAGATATCGAGAATTTATTTCAAGTTTCTGGCGGCGCACACAGGCAGCAACAAATAATATTTCCCGATGATATTGGGAATCTTTAATGCGCCGGCGGCCGTAAATCTTGTCCCGCGCGTATCCCTAATATAAAGTGACTTACAGCGCGCATCAATGTTACACTTCAGCCCCCCCCCCTCCGCCCCCATCGCCGCCTCCCACGACTAAAACTGCCATTTACCGGATCAATCTTTCAAGCGCCCGCGCGCCTCTCCTCTATATACTTGCACCGGGACAAGTTAAATATGCAACGACGGCGGGACGAAGCGAAGACGGATTGGTAAAAAAAAAAAATTGAGAAAAAAAAAAATGACGCGAGACAACGCCGCGGTCGATCAGGGCTTCGGTGCTGCGTCGCAAAAAGTCGGGGGATAAATAATTAATCGAGCGACTGACGAGCGATCCTTATCAATATTCATCGCGCCTGCGTCGTCTGCCCGTATAGTACGCGCTCGAGGACGTCCACGAGGCGACGGGTGCATTCCCCGCTAACGGAGCCCCGCAATCAGGGATGGGTTCACTTTACGATCGCGGAGAGGAGACAACGTTAAATATACCTTTTCCGCCGTAAATTTTCCTTCGCCTCGAGTGCGCCTTTGTTTTTCTTAAATTTGGAGATGAAATTGCCGCGGGGGTGGTTAAGGCGGGTGGAAAAGTTTTAAAGAGTGCCGCCGGAGGGTGGAGGAGAAGAAGTGTGTTCGGAAGAAAGCATAAGACGCGCAGATTTTGAATTTCAGTTTAATATAAACCAGAAAGTGTACTTAATGCTTAGTCCCTTCTTTTTTTTTTCTAACTTTCATGAAGAAAATAAAATCTGCTTTATATTCAGCTTCGCGTAATAAATCGCTTAAACGGAACTTTTGCTTTTGTATCGCGATGATACGTAATACACCCGAAGGAAATGAAATTCTTATATACGTATATATTTTTTTTTTTTTTGTTTGCCCTCTACGGAGCTACGTTTCAATAAACCAGAGGAACGAGCGGCCGTAAGTAAATAAAGATTTTATTTAAAGTCAGCCGTATAAGTACGAAAAAGATGAGTCCCAGTAACCGCGCGCGGGAGGAGAAAAAATGATAATTCCCAGTGTGTAAGGATTTAAAAGGTCAGGTGGCGTATATATACATATATACATAGAGTATATGGAACGCGCGTAGCCGAGGGTGATAATTCGTCGTAGTCCACGACTTTATACATTTTGTCCAGGCTGAATTTGAATTTAGGAGGCCAAATATTGTGCTTCGGAATTCGCGCCTCCGCCACGTCGCGGCGCTTTCTCGGGGCCGTCGGAAGGAGGCCACAAAAGGGGACGGCGAAGAAAAGGGTCTGCGAGTAGGCGGCGAAGAAAAGGGAGAAAAATGAAAGGACGGAAAATAAAGGGCGAAGGGACTAGAAGCCGGAAAACGATAAGCTCGCCTCGAAGCTTGCAGGGAGTAGGGGCAAGGAGGGAGGGCCACATTTCACAGGTTGCTTGCTTATTTACCCACGTCGGGGCTAAAGCGCGGAGTTACGCAAGCGAGCGCGAGGCCTTTGACGCCATAAACAATCATGAAAGTTTTGCGAGTCTCAAGCTCATAAATTCATTTGTACGTAGATGGCGAGCCCGCGCGCCAGGCTCAGTCCAAACGCCCGGGAGAAATTCGTTAACTTTTATCTTTTCATTGGATACCCCGGAGCCCCCTTGACCGTGGCGCTTTTGGCCTCTCCTCCACCGAAAAGGGAGGAAAGGAGAGAATGGGATCCGCCGGGCGACGTGCTTTTGCACGGCAAACTTTTCTTTCGGTGATTCTTGCGCTGAAGATTTCCTGCTCTTTTATACTGTCCTTACTGTTGGATCCA
This sequence comes from Sycophila texana, assembly GCA_035582955.1. Classification (NCBI taxonomy): domain Eukaryota; kingdom Metazoa; phylum Arthropoda; class Insecta; order Hymenoptera; family Eurytomidae; genus Sycophila; species Sycophila texana. The sequence goes on along the minus strand of JAWWEN010009574.1, from coordinate 16,484 downwards.
CACTCCCCCCCCCCCCCTACTCCCTCATTGTATTCGAAAGCTCAGGCGTTATTGCGATTTCAATCACGGCACTGATATTAATGAGTAATTACAAAAGTAAACACTGATCAATAGTCGAGCAAACATGGTAAAATCATACTGAATGGTAAATTAGCCTTAATTAATGTTTATTCGCTTGCTATTAGTATACAACCAGACTTTCTCGATTTAATTAATTTACAATGTCTTTTGTGCTAGTTTATTAGTAAAAATATGCAGATTACTATTATATATTTCGTAAATTAAAAATTAGAGGTACAATGTTTGAAAATTGTGCATGATATCGGCAACAAAGTTGAAATTGACAGTTTTATGAAATTTATACTACTTGGCACTTTAATAATCTCATGCGGTTTATGAATCTACAAATATACAATGAGATAACTTTCTTGCAAAAATTTGTATGAAACTGTTCGTAAAGAAAGCTTGCAAGCACGCACTGAAAATTTTTTATACGAGTAAGTTTTTCCTGAATCTTGAAAGAATGGCGAGGCTTCGTAATATTTACAAAAAAAAGCTCTGTATTATTTATGAAAAGCTCCATAATTTTTACGTGAAAATTCTCGCAATTTTTGCAGAGCTTTTCTTGCAAAGCAAACAAAGTGTCGCCAAGAGTTTATATAATTCAGGTAAAAAATACAGTGATTTTCATAAAAATTTCCAAAACTTAACTAACCTTCTCTCAAATACGTTTCTCACCTTATTTTTACTGAGAACTTCGCATTAATTTTTACGATGAAATACCCTCTTTATTACATACTTCAAAATGTTTTTAAATTACCGTAACTCCTACAACTAAACAACTATCGACTAATAATTTGAGTAAATGCCCGTGAAACAAGTAAATAAAAGAAGTCAGCATCAGTCGAGCGTAAATCTTTCGCATCTGCTCGCCGCTCATCAGCTAAATGCTACGAGCGGGTGGCAAACTAGCGCAGAAGTGGGGCAGGCGCATCCGCTCGTCGGCAATAATACGCGCGCACGCGAAGACGTTGATTGGGACAATATTATTGTTGCTAAACGGCTTTGATCAGCGTCCCTAATCAATTTAACGACAAACGCACCCGGACGGCCGTGCCGCGCGTCGCTCGACTCTGCTGACGCGCGCGCGATGTTGGCCGAACTCGCGGCCGAATTATCCGATGCACTTTGCTTAGATTGCCCGGGCCGTGGGGGGTCCCGACTCGATTACCCCCGCCCGCGCACGGATACATGCTTTATGGCGTTTATGCGGATCAACGGGGCGCGCTTTCAGCCAAGATCCCGCCGTCGCCAACGCTCTCGGCCTCCCGACGGAAGCGCACACACACGCGCACACACGCGCGCGCGCGCTTACGCAGAAGCAAGTGCGTGCGCTTGAGTTAACACGACGTCGATGCGATCCTAATGCAATCATTGAGCTTTTAATTATGAATGCGTCAGTTGCAATAACGGTGATACGATATATCGCGCGCACTGCTGCATTATCCCACGGATGAAACTATTATGATGGACGAATTTTTTTTGAGGGGAAAGGGAATGTTTTATTAAAGGTGAATTGGAAGAGAATGTGCATTATGCTGGATTATCTTGTTTTTGTAAAAATAATAAGTATACTATATTTATGCTATTAATTAATAGTACTTGATTGTAATAGTATAGTAACTGAATATGATAAATATCTTTTTGCATCGACTGACAGTAGATTATTGATTCTGGATTAAATGAGTAGACGGGCATTACTGTCAATAAAGATTTTTTATTTAAAAATTAGACAAGGTTTCAACTACATTTTTAGTAGTCCTTTTGAAGTCAATAATTGAATCACAGATATTGTCTTAAATTAATTAATATATTGAGATACATTGTCATTTTGACTATGACAATGTATCTAAAATGTAACTAAATGTCAGTGTATCTCAAGATGATACTAATTAATTTAAGACAATATCTGTGATTCAATTATTGACTCGAAAAGGACTACTAAAAATGTAGTTGAAACGTTGTCTAATTTTTAAATAAAAACTCTTTATTGACAGTAATGCCCGTCTACTCATTTAATCCTGAATATTATAAAAATAAATTAGCAATTGTAGTTGTGTAAATTTTAAATGTTATATCTTATACCTTAGAGATAAGTAATAAGCAAAGTTAAGAAGAACAAATTTTGCGCTTAAACACCAGTTCCAAGTTTAAATTGAAAGTTACTTCTTCTCTTATAATAGTACATCACTGAAGTAGGTAGTCGCACATGAATCATTGTGAAATTATTTAAATACTTCATTATCAAATTAATTTTAAAATGAATGAAGCATATAGTTGCTAAATTTTTTTAGTTATTTTAACTATTTTCAATTTATCAAGCAATAAATTTATAAAAAGTCTTCCATGTATAATTACAGTATACTTTACTTGTCATGTTCACAAAATCATTACACGCATATTAAAAATTAATCTAACGAGACGCAAACGACTTTGCAGTAAAATTTTTACAACCAAATAAAATATGAAAATCAATGTATCATTTATAATTACACAAAATAAAACTTGCTCAATGATAAAAGTTACATTTCCTCAAAATAAAGTCTGCAAAATTGATTGACAAAATTGAGAGCGCGTTAAAAAAAAAAAAATAATTAACAAAAAAAATTACATTGTACCATCCTCCTCAAAATAACCTAACACGATAAAAGCCGAGAATCCTATGCGTCGCTTGATTGTCCCACATAAAGCATTGTTCCCAGAGACGACACACAAAACCATGTGTTCGATAGTGCTTTATTGTTTTACAAATGAGCATAGAAAAATAAAAAAAAAGCCCTCGCGTAGGCACGCAGCCGCACAGGATCAGAGGCCGATAGTTTTTGCAAAAGAGTCGATTGTCGAAACAATGGTCCCTTTTTAACTTCGCACAAAAGGTCTGCGCGCGAGCAGGAGCGATTAAAAGCATCGACGAGCAACGGGGAGTGCGCATCGCCAGCGAAATCCCATCGGCGAAAATCGGAACTGGCGCTCCGCTGTTGCTGGTGGCGGTGCTGCACGTCCGCCCAAACAAACGGCCTGATGCACGCGCGCCGTCGAAAATTAAATGGCCCTGCTCTCGACCAATTAATTCTCGCAAATCGAACAACGAATGCGTAAATAACAAACCGCTTGTCGCGTGTCTCCCCACGCAAAACGGTTACATGCTCAATCATATTTGCCATTGGCGTTGCTTAACCCATCCGTCCAATTGTTCGCCTATAGCCTATACTTTTTTTTTTGTAACGATTACCGGCTGGATACTCGGCGAACAACGGCCGCTACCGAATTTCCCGGAAAATCTTGGTCCTCGACCAGGTAATGTCATGATTAATTGATTCTTGAATCGTTATTAACATTTATGTCGAATATCAGGGTATTTGGATTCGGCACATATTTGAACGTATTAAGTAAAAAAGGATTTAAAAGTATTTTTTGTTTAAAAATGTATTCGTGTCTGCGAGTAGCGGAATCCAGAAAAAAAGCTTGCGGGACGATCAGTATCCTTTGGGAATTTTTTTAATGAATATTTATTAATACCTAAGTTTCTTTTATTTAATTAATCGAAGTCTATATAGTAAAGTGCTTTTTAATATATCACTGCCTAAATGTTAATCCTGCAAGAATTATTCAGTGCCATAAATAATTAATTGTTAAATTATTATTAATATTCGCATCATTTGAATTCAGTACATTTTTTTAAAGTATTAAGTAAAAATAAGAATTAAATTATTTTTGTTAAAAAAATTAAAATGTAAATACGTACACGTGAGATGATCAATGTGAATGACAGCGAGAACTCAATCAATGTGTAATTGATATTTAACGAGTAGGTGTGAAATGACGCCGCGCGGGTATTTCACCTTTTGTTAAAAGAATCATTTCATTTAATACATGCGGAATTAGATGTCGATTTTTTAGTTCATTTATCGACTGTAGAATCGGATTACACGAAAAATTTCATTCAACCCATCGTTTATATGAAATGTTATAAGAAAATAATCGTGTCGCACTTTTTTCTTTTCTTAACATTATAATTTTAATTAAGAAAGATTTTGTTAGTTAAAATGAACTCTCGTTGAAATGAACTTGTTAATTAAATATTGAAATATTTAATTTGGAGAAAAAAACACTCGTCGATTATTTTTCAATATTCCATCAATATACTTCCATAACAGAATCTATACAAAACTTGTTTTCATCCCTGTCAATTTGTTATTCATTTTTTGTGAAAGTTATTGTTAGTATTTGTTATTCATCGAAATATTTACTTTTACATCGATGTAAACGTCAGTTTAATTACCTTTTTGAATTGTAAAATCTAACAATAGCAGAGAAACGATGACAGGAGTCAATAAAATACCGTTACAACAACAATAAACAAAATAAGCAGTATAAATGCAAGCCATCATTTCAGTCGAAAACAATAGCGAACGATGCCAAAGTTTCTAAAATTCACCCGTAAATTATCGTATTTCAGAATTTCAAAACGTACCATTTGTCATTTCATTATGTTCGATAATGCCCATCTATACACCCACAGCATTTGAAGCATACAGCATCTGCTTATAAGATGTGCAGGTCTGTTCACGCGAGAGAAGCACGAAAACCCCTTTGAAGCAATAAACTTAATTAGTTTTCTAATTGTCGATGATACCATTGTAATCAAGTGTATAATTAAGTCGTCAATTGTTCGTCACGCTGACGCCCACTCATTGTTCTACCATAATGACCGTCTTAATGCCTCGTATATTTTTCCACGGCCCACCTCGACCGCGCTCGTGGGTCGGCGGTGAGTTCGGTTTTGCTCGTCCCGCCCATTCGTAGACTCCAATGTACTGAATTCGATTCTACCCAGTGCTTCCATGCGCTATGTTGGACTAAAGTTTAGGCAACCCGCTATTGAGATGGTTCGGATAGTCCAAATTCCACTGAGTTTATATATAGTATAGTATACGTCCAAAATTAATAAAAGTATTTGAAGCTACATACATTAACTCTATATCGTCTTCTTTTGGAACAGAGAAGATAGGTAAATAAATTTTAGTGCAAATATACTGTTCATTGTGCCTTTCAAGTTTGTACACTGAGAAAAAAGTTCAGTAATCACAACTAACCACTTGTTTTAACTAATATTTACTTGTTTCAACCAACTAACATTTATTTGATTCAACCAAAATATTTATCTGATTCAACCAGAATTTATTTGTTTCGACCAAATGTTAGTTGAAACAACTAACTGTTAGTTGTGATTAAAGGAATTTATATATTGTAAAAGGAATCTAAAATTATGACCTGATTGTGATAAGAATAGAAAGCTTATTCTCCGGTAAGTTTCATTTATTGGCGAACAAGCGAGTGCACTCAGCATTTTCAATAGCGGATCAGGCGGTATTATAGATTTTCTTTAAAATTTTATCGAGGCTAATGTAAAATCTTCGGAATCCTTGTGCGAATTATACGAATAAGGATAATGCGCATTGACTCAAGAAATTAAAGTTATATAGTAATTGATTAATTATGTACCGAGCTTTCAAGTCGAATTTTCTCTGAAAAGATATTACCTCTTTTTACTAATGTTAAATATGTGGAAAATATAATTCCCTTATTCAGTATTATTTTTTCCCTTTAAATAAGATATCTGATTCATAAATTATGCTCAAATAATGGGCTATTATTGGAGAAAACGTGTTTTCTTTGATACAAAGCGACCGCACGCTTTCAAAGAAATTAATAAATGAAACTTTTTTTTATTGTATACTCACTGTAGGCGACTTTTAGTAAAAGATAAAGTTTCTTACCTGAAACAAAAGAAAATTTTGTCATTAGATTTCGTTTGCAGTAGAATCAGATTTGTATTTTATATTAATTATATAATAATAATCACATAATATTAATCAAATCTACTCTCTAAATATGAATAAGTAAAATTCACTTGAAATAAGTGACTATTCTCTTATTCTATCTTTTAAGTCTTCCACACATCGAATAAGTGAAAATCTTACTCACATAGAGCAAGTGAACGTACACTTATTCATATTTAGAATTGGTCCGAATTAAAAATCTCCCCTTTTAATTACTCCACATTTCAATCAGTTTAGTCTAGGTCTCGGAATATTTCGATTTCAATTAACAAGCGTAAAAGGATGGCCTCTCCATAGGATTCCGCAGACAATTTTTCCAGACAACAGCGGCACCTTCGGGTGCAAGGCGACGCCGTTAACAAGAAGAGCCAATAGGCTTTGCTCGTCCCCATTGGATGGATATCCCCTTAATAGGCATCGGCGGAAAATCTACTTCGGCGTCTCTTCTCGCCCGCCCAATTTAATTTCGAATTACGCGCCCGAGCGTAATCTAGAGCGAGCGACACCGTGCTCACCCGCACACAAACACGCACACACGCACACGCATACAGGCGCAATATTATTTATACGTCCAATCCCACGCGCTCCTCTATCTCTGCGTGGCGCAAGGTAAATGGGGAGAAAATGAGGCTTGGCGCCCGCCAGGCCAGGAATTGCCAATTATTTATCCACCACCGGAGCGGCGGCGCTCCCGAGGATATCGTCTCTCGTCCGCGGAACGCGGGCGACGCCGGAAGGAAGACAACCTCCGTCCGTCCGCTCCGCGGCCGGCTAATTGCCAATTTTCCCGAGGATCCGGGGGTCAGCGTTCGTTGTTTCAGCGCGCCGGACCGCGAGAGACCGGGAAAAATCCCGTATAAAGCCCGATACAAAATTCACCGCTCCGGCTAATTTCCCGCGCTATTAATAGCCGCGGGACGCCGCTGTCGCGGGGGAATTGCCCCGACGCGTTCTCCGCCGGCGGAATGTTGAAATTTTTAGACTTTCGCCGACGATCGATTCGCGCGCTCGCGATGCTTGCAAGAAGGATCGATAAAGCCTGCGGGCTTAATTGCGATCTACGGGCGTAATTATCTATACTGGAATTAGACGACGTTAAGACATTGCAATCGCATTTTACTTTTCTATTGTTAATGCGGGAGTCGCGGCTCGACTGAGGGTTGATGTCATGTACAGTCGTTAAAATGTGAGCGCGTTGCTTTAGACTTATAGGTGGTTATCGATTGGAAATTTTGTTTATTTTCGTCTGCTCGTTTATTATTTATTGAGCGTTACTTTTTATTTTATTTTTTTTTTTTTACAAAAAGGAGGGATAATTTAAAAGGGTGTATAAAGACGTTATTGAAATAAGAAGACCGGTTGAGCACGTATCAAAGTGCACTTACATAAGGTATATCGCCGTTGTTCCCAATTGAGTTTATACGCTTAAGCTTGTGCAGCACCTTATTATCATCATATTAATTAAGTTTACGCTTTACCTTCATAAAGTACAAAGTATGTTGCTTACGCGACAGTAACTATACTAGAGCCTGTAATCAGCGAAAAGTATATTATCAATGTCCGTTAATTAAAGCAACATTTTTGTTTTCATCAATAATCCGCATAAGAAATGTAAAGGATATCAGGTTTATCTTTTATTAGACTTGGTGGTTGAAATTCAAGTACTTGCAAAGTGTCGAATAAAGTGAATTTATGTGGTGAGTTTGATAATTATGTTAAAATTCTAACAGAATTTTGTGATAATCCTGTGTCTATTATTTTTTCTCTATTTAGCGACATAATTACTTTCTTTAAGTATTAAGGGTTAATTGTAATAAAAGTAATATCACAGAAATAGGAGGACTTTATATTTACATAAAAAAGGACAAAAAATTGCAATGGACAATTTTAATGATACAGATTGACATTATATTGGAAAAATTATAATAATTTCTAAAAGATTTTTAGAAAAATATGCAAGAACTACAACAAAATATGTTAGATCTACAGTAAATTTCTAAAAAAAAAACTGTAATAATTTGTATCTAAGAGAAAGAGGTATAGCGATGATTAATGTAAGCAAAAATTCTTTTTATATTTTTTTGTTTTATCACTTATTGTACGGTATTTTTATGAGGGTATTAAAATTTAAGTTAAAATTCGTTTAGAAATTGTGCGACGTATAATAAATTTTCCAATAATGCCAGTCAGTCAGTGAGGACATTAAAATTGACAGCCTCAATTTTTATCAGAGAATTTTTCTCCATTTTTTCTCCATAACATACTAAAGAAGAAGTAAAAGCAAACCATTCGCTTAAAAAAAAAAAAAAATGAATTATAAACCACGAAAATAAAAATAAATTCAGTCTAAACCAAAATACAATACGCAAAACGACTTATTCCCGTCATTCAAGCGCCAGTTACAGGCTCGCGCTTACCATCAACGATTCCCGATACTTCGCCGCATTTTCGACAAGCGCGCCAACGCTTTTGGCCCCCGTTCGCAGCGGAACATTAAAAGTCACACGATCGCGCCTTTCCACTGGGTCCCCCAGCGCCGCGCCTCCTGCACATATACCCGCCTCTTTTCTCTCGGCGCTCATTCAGGAAAAGCGCGGGGTATACGCTCGCGGCGCGGGATATGCATGCGGGCTCTCGGCGCGCCTCGAAGTGCGCCAGCCCAAGGATCGTTACATCTAAGGTTCATCGATAAGACCCCTCGAAATAGTATACGAAAGCTATGTAATTTCAACCTTTATGACTCTTGCACCCACACCTGGATAGTTACGCGAGACAACTATACGTTCGCGCGTGGCTTTATATATATATATATATATATATATATATACATATATATAGGCCGACGGGTGCGCTACGCTCACTACCACTGAAATTCTATACCTGGCTGTTAATTAAGCCGCGCGCGAGCGCCGAGGGTGGGGCCGATCGTCAATCGCACTGTAAGATGCTATTTGGCTAAATTTATATTATTATTTCTGATCTTTTAATTTGATATTTTAAATAATGATTTACTGCGTCTTCATTGCGGAGTTATATACTGTTTTTCTTTTCTTTTTTTTTTTTCTAATTTCGAGATATTTTTTTGTATATTAAATATTTTGTGTATTGAATAAATTTTATTGTAGGACGATGTAAAATATAGTGTATTTTTTTTTATTTATAAGTGGAAAAAATGGAGTTTCGAAGATATAAATGAAAAAAAGAAAGAAAAGTCAATGGGTATGATCGAGGGGCTCGCTTTTTTTCCGTCATCCTAGCTTGGTCTATAGTCAGTACGACACATCCCCCTTTTTTTACACTGATAAGGAAAGCCTTTGTTTTATGGCGTTGTCGACAAGCCCGTCGTAAATGACGAAAGTATACGCTTTGTACATTTTTCAAAATATGTGCGCTCCAGAAGGAGCTTTTAGTTTGATACCCACTTAGACACTTATATGCAATTAATAAAAGAGCAATCGAATTGGGAAAGCAGTCTTGGGGCGAGTATTAAATATTAATTCAGTTTAATTCGAAATTAATTAAATATTCTGGAACATTCAAGAATCTCTCGGCTGTAACGCGTTTATAGTCGTACTTCGTGAATATTAGCAGCGTGAATAAATGGATTTTCAAATTATTATTGAAAAACATGTAATCTGCGCGATAAATAATGATGTTCATTCATTATCAATTTTAGTGTCAGACTGAATATTCAATCGCAGCGCTAATTACAAGCAGTTATATGTCTGTCAGTTTTGTGTCTATCAATAGCTAGTACATAGGGATAAATGATTTTCCCATCATTTCACAAATTTAAATGCTTATTATTATATCAATGTTCAATATTAATTTAGTATTAATTAAAACGGTCTGTATACGTATTGTTTGAAATAAAAAACATAAAAAAACAAATTAATATCTAACGGTAATTTATAAATTAATTTGATTATTCCTGTAAAATTGGAAGATTACTCGGCCAACGATTGACGTTAACTATTAGCATAAATAATGCTAATGCAAAAATAATTAAATTACAATATTCTTTCATCCTCCGGCTGTAGAAAGCAGCCCGCACTCCCGCCGGCAACTTTTCACCCAATCATTTTCTCCATGGCTGTCGGCGTTTTTAATACGCGTGTTACACTTAAAAGTTCCTTCTCTCATTTTTTCTCCCTCGTGCTTTTTTTTTGTCGTAGCTTAATATCGCCAATTACCATGTTAAGAAAAATCGCCGCGAATTTTTCATCTAGCATGCAGAGTGCCGAGGAAAATTGTTTCATTAAAAGGCTCGGCTTCACGTTACACGTTAAGATTTGTATCGGGACTTTCGCAATATTATATAGACCGGTTTCTTTTCGGCATTGTTTAAAAGATAAGATCTAGATCGAGTTCGGAAAATTGGACTTGTAAGCCCGGGCTCGGGTAATACTTAGCGCATTAAAAGAGATGGCTTTCTGTTTTTCTTTTTTTTTTTTTTTTTTTTTTTTAATGAAATTTGAAAAATTTTACATTCGAATTTACGACCCTCCCGGCAGTATATACAACGCTATTATGAAACACTTAAAAATAATTAGAACGAACCAAATCGTACTCCCAGGAGCTCCTCTCTTATATTACTAGGTTACATTAATATTTGAATTTCGTAATTGAACATTTCGCGCCCTCGCACTTCGAGGAGATAACTCCAGGAAAATTCAAAATATTATCAAAAATTAAAATTTAATCAGCTTATAAGCGGCAAAATAATCAGGCCGAGGCTACCGACCGGCGCTAAAGTAGCGTTTATCAAAGAAGTGCCGCAATAAAGAAGGCGATTTTAATGCGATCATCGCCGTGGCTCTCCTTGGCTACGTTTTTTTATTTCTTTCTTTCTTTCTTTCTTTTTTTTTTAACTCAGTGTCCCAGTTTTCGCGGCCCTTCTCCCACTCCATCCTCCGGGGATAAATCGATGATCGAAGCGCAGGCGAAGCGAAGCGCAGTAAACTAGAATCCATTCATTAATCCACAAAACCCCGGCGAAACTACACGCGGACGCGCGTGTATCCGAGTGCACGGCAAACAGCGTAACAATCGTCTCATAAACTGTTTTTTTTTTGAAGGGGGCAAAGAGCGAGGGTGGCACTGGCGAAAAGCGAGCACGCGCGCGCATACTCTTTGGCGTATCGGCGCGTTTCCAATGGAAATTTAAGAGCCTCTTCATCGAACCCGATTCAACAGCGCGTATCGCAGAAGCATCCGATAGCAGCTCGCGAGTCCTGATATCCCACGGTAATAGACTGGGAGAGCGAGAGAGACAGAACCAACCAAAGAGCGAGAGAGAGAGAGAGAGAGAGAGAGAAAATAGAGGATCGAGAATGGTCGTACAAAATAGAGTCGTGCTGTGGAATCATCCGCGACCCAGTGGTGCTGCCCTCCACCCCTCACCGAGCAGCGGGGGATGAGATGCATTTACTCTCGGCGTTATGTGCAGTGGAAGTATAAAGCGCGCGCGCGACCAGTGGAAGCGTCAGCGACGAGGGGCGCGCTTACAAATTCGATAATACCAAACGCCATCGGCCGCTTTCGCTCTCTGCTTATGGATATTGGGTGGACGATGCGAGAGGCATCCACCCGCGAGTGCTCCTTAATTGGCGTGCGGCTGCTGACCCGACGATATATATATATAAAAAAAAAAAAGAATGAACGGGTGCGAGGTAATCGGGGTTTGATGAATTTTTTCGCGTCTTTTTTTGTACTCGGGAAATTTGGTATGTATGCGGAATTGTTGTGTGCTCGCTGGCGCTATTTTCGGGGGTATTACGAATGGGCGTAACGAAAAAGCTATTACAGTAAATCAAAGAGAAGATCGAAAAGTGCTTGTGGCGTACTACAGAGAAAGCTTTTTGGGGCATAAATTATTTTTGATGCATTCCCGATTGCAGGTCACGTTGGCGTGAATTTTTATTTCTAAATTACGTGCGATTATTCAAAAAGTATTATAGTGATATTAAAAATAATTTATTATTTATGTAATCTATAGTTGCCTAATGAAAGTTAGTATAATAGATTCCCTGCAAATTTAGATTAAAGCGGAAATGGAATGAACGCAGAAGTACACGTGATATATTGAAATTGAATTATGTGTTTATTATTGTTAAGAATATTAGATTATTCTTCTGTTATTAATAATAGTTTATTGATCCCGAAGAGTTAAATTAATAAATAAATAAGATTAAATAAATAATATTTCCATTTCGTATAAAGATAGATAAATTGAATTAAGAATTAGATTCATTACATCCCTACTATAGTTGCAATGCAAAATAATTAATTTACTAATATCATTTGCAATTTATGCGATCAAGTATAACAAGCTTCAACTCAATATAAATCGTTTAGCTCGAGTTGTATAAGTGTACAGTGACCTTCGTCGATACACTTTCGTGTTTTTCTGTAATATGGAACTTCAATATTACGTGCGTGTTCCGAAGACATCAGTATTTTCAGTTATACGATGTTAGTTTTATGGCAAATTTATGAGAAGAAAATTGAATTTCGATAGGGTTGCCTGATGTGTTTTTAATAAAGCCAATATTTAGAGATCATTTTTCTTTACAAAACCCCCGAACAGTGTATATCGCACACTTTGATTATCTTTCAAACGCTGTTTTTAACCAATAAACTTTTTCTTTTTTTTTCATTTTTTTCAGCCAGATTTTTCATTCTTTACTAGAAACTCTTATGCAATTTCCTCGTTCGATCATTAATTAATTACTCATTCGTTATTTAGCCTGACATTATTAATTATTTACTCTGACGCACTTCATTCCTTAAACAAGATTGACGCGCGAAATTGGCATATTTAAAATAAAAAAAAAAGTCAAAATTTCATTATCTCATTTTTTCAATTTTTAGAAAATAATCTACCCTTTTCCTTTCATTATTTGATTATTTCGATCATTCCGTAGACAGATCATATTGTAACGTAATTTTACCGTATTTACGTCATAAAGTTTCAACACTTTATAATATTTTCCACTTCTCTACTAATAAACGTGAAACTATAGAAAAAATGTCGATTGTCTCTCAGTACCCCACCGCAGACGTCGAATTTTTGAAAACTCTTTTCTCTTGCGTAAAACGCATTAATTCGTCCTATAATATATAATCATCGTACATCGATCGTCCCCTGCAATCCCGAATCCGACAATCAATCCATCAGAATTCTTATATTAAATACTTAACGGATGAGCAAACATGCGGGTAGCTCGCTCGACCGCTAAATAAGCAAACACAGCACACGGAGAGAGAGAGAGAGAGAGAGAGAGAGAGAGAGAGAGAGAGAGATGCCGCGTGAAAATAGAAGGATCCACGCAACGCAGCGTCATCCGCGATCCCGTCGCCGCAGCCGCCGTTGAATTATCGAGGAGGCAGCAACAGCCATCCCCCCAGAGAGTGGCGCGGGATAATATTATACCGTTGACTCGGCGAAGATTCCTCGTTAATGGGATTGTCCCACTTTCCCGTCTCCTGGCGGCGAGGCCGCGCGGCTCGGCTCCGATTCCCTTCCACGATCTCGGGGCTCTTGTTCCTCGGGGCCGAGCGTGCACCTCCGGAGGAGGACAAGGCGAAAATCGGCGGCAGTCCAAGCGCAGATTGTGCCCGAGACGAGGGCCATTATGGCGGTGCAGTCGATGGCGTCAACCCCCCTCGTTTCTTCCACCCGCTCGGTTCATTGTTTATGCAGTGCCGCGGTGACAATATTGCCGAATCGGCTTGTGGCGCGCCGAGCCGATAGACGCCCGAGGAGTTATTACCGCGCGACGAGCAGTCGAGTGCTTCCAGCTGAAGGGAAAAAAAAATCGAGCCGGGAATCCACTGTCAAAGGTATTCTTTTGAAGCGCGCGCCGAGAGGGTGGAAAGGGGGTTGAAAAGGGCGACTGCTTTGATTATTGCGTATAGTTGTCAATGGACCCTTTTTTTTTCTCGGATGGAGCGCTATTAGTTGGGCTCACCCGTTGGCTTTTGTCGTGTCGCTTTTTAGAAATCAATGCGTTTTCTTCGCTAATTGGCACGTCATGACCAGACGCGGGGTCAGTCACTGATTGGATTTTAAATGCGCGGCTGAAAGCTCGCTCGGCGCGCGTGCATTATATATATAAAAGTTCTTCCGCTTACGCGTGTAAAAACGACGAGCTTTTATCCGCCGACGTAATGCGCGGCTTCGAAAAAGCAATTTTCGACTTGACACTTTCGCATTCTTTCGACGATGAAAAAAAAAATAATAATGAAAGGGAAAAAAGTGTTTCTCGTATGTTACGCTGTTAAATGAGAAGTTTAATACCTCTCGTTCGGAATAAGCCTATTGCGACGAATACGATCATTGCGCACGGATTAAAAAGTTTTTTTCTGCAATTCTATACGACCTTAAGGGAATCGGGTTAACTTTCATATTTCCTTCGCCGAGGGAACTAATGCGCCAGTTCAAGGCTGCAAATACGTCGCACAAAGGATCCCGCGCATAAAAAGAGGGTCGCGCAATCAGCATTGGAAAAACTGCAGGTCCCACTGAAAAATTCAAATGAACTTTATACTCCCTCCCTACCCCCTTCTTTTTTCCGCATCCGTAATCAGCGGAGGGAGGGAGAGAGAGAAGGAGACAGAGAAACCGATGAGCTTATCCCCATTATTATCCGTAGACTAACAAGAGCCGCGAGTGCCAAAAGCTCGCGGTTCTTTTGCGGCTCGCCTTAGTCAGTCACTTTGCGTGTAAGTCGCTCCTTTTTCGCCGGGCGTGCGCTCCCTTTCTCCCGGGCCCCGGCGCGCTTAAATCGCTTTTACATAAACCCCTTGAAACGAGTTTTCCGGGCTGGCTCCGCAGCGTGGCTGGCCTCGGACGCCCCGAGAACAGCTCCGAATGAATTATTCCGTCCCTCCAGAGTTCCCTCTGTATGACAGGCGAGTTCGAAGCCCCGGGAATCCGCGCGGGTCGACCCCGAATCGCGGGGGATCCCGCCGGCTAAAAGATCCGCGCCAAAGTCCTCCCACTCCTTTCTTTAACGTACCTGCGCCTGTGCCCGCGCGTCGCGGCACTCCATCGCGAGGGTCTTACCGGTTTTACCGCGGGCGCGAAGGGGCGAACGTTTAACGTCCTGTCCCCTTCGATTTACGTCGCCGCGCCTTCGAACTTTAATTTCCGAAGCCACGTTCGTTTCGTTGCCTTTTTTTTATTTTATCGGGCGAAGACGCGCGCCGCCACGGAAGAGTCGCATTTGTCGCGCGTATAACACTGACACAGTTTCCCTAACGCGTACACTTGAAGGCGCTCGAGCGGAAAAATGTTGCAGCCCTGAGCGAGGCACTCTCCGCGGCGCATCGGGAATAACAAACGTAAGATCTGGGTTACGTATCGTCATTATCCCGCGCGGTCGGCGGAGGCGGGGGGAAGTTAAGTGCGCCTTTCGCGCGTCCCGCCCGCACACATCGCTTTGCGCTAAATCATTCATTCACAAATCTCGAATCTGCAATCTGTCTTCCTTTCAGCGCGCGGGAGCCTCGATCGTAATCTTGTGGGGGTGGAGGGGTGCTTTAAAAAAAAAAAAAAAAAAAAAAAAAAGAAAAAAGTAGGCCTCTCTCGCGCGCAGCTCGCTTTAAATAATGAATCGGGTATCTGCATGAGCGCCGAGACGCGCCGTCAAACATTCATACGTGCCTGCTGCCGCGTACGTGCGCGGATTCCTCGATTCGCCGTCGCCGCCTATCCTATACGACGGGAACAGCTGATGGCTTCTCGAAGTAGTGCCGGGACGTTAAACTCTATACTTCGGGTGTTACGCGCGAGCGACGAAAAAACTTAATTTACGGCCGATGAACATTTTTATCGGTTCGGCGCGCTGCTGATACTTTATGTGCTCGTGTAATGGAGGTGAATCGCCCTGAATTATGCAGATCGGTGGTCTATCAAATGCGGGAATAATTGGGGCTTTTCGCTGGGTAATATTTGTATCTGATTTCTGTATATATGGCGTGTTTGAATGACTGAGGATTTTTTTCGATCGTTTTATAGATAGTTTAAAGAGTAATAGTTAAAAAAAAAAAAAATACTACGTTTATAAAGTTTATTAAGAAATACAATATTTTACTGATTGTTGCTTAGTTATTAGTCTTAATTAATCGAGTTTGAGTCTTAATTTGGTAACTCACATGGTCACCCTACTTTTTTTTAGCACATCCAGGTAATTAGGAATCGATCAGCTTTTTTTCGGGGAATGCAGCTAGAGATCCAACACTCTGAATCTAGGTAAATTGATAAACAAATTAATTAATGATTCAATTCAAAAGAGTTTCAATTTGTTCTCGGTAGTTAGAGGTCACTATAAAAAAGGTGAAAAAAAAGTAACGAAGAAACAAAAGGAATATTTCGACAAAAAAATTTTTGGTTGAATTCCGCCGTCAATCACAAATGGTAAAGAAATACATTTTTAACATTCGTATAAAAAATCCAAAAATCCACTAGTTTCTTTTTTTTAGACTTGCTTGTTCAAATCCTCGAAACAAACAAAGCCATGATCGTTAAAATAAAAAATACATCCTCGCTATTGCGTATATATATGTATATATATA
>JAWWEN010009555.1:0-25143 GCA_035582955.1 Sycophila texana | reverse complement strand
ATTCTCTCTCGCTCTTTTTTTTTTTTTTTTTTTTTGTTTAAATCATTTACGATCTTATTTCACTGGACCATGAATGTATTAATGGGCGCCGAAGTTGCTAATTTCTTTCGCTAATAATCGTAACGTTTCGGTGATTTACCCACGTGAATTGTGGCTGAGGGTATATCGATTTTAATTATTGTATAAGGGGAGTAAGCGAGACCGCGCGGCCGACCGGCTCCCGCCGTTACTACTTAAAATGTGCGGCTGCATCATTTTTGTGGTTTCTCTTTCTGTTTGGTTCTTTTTTTTTTGTCTCTCCTGTAGTAATCTCACCGCGTTCATTGTAATAAGAACGCGAAGGCGTATTTCATACAGTGACGGCTCGCCAACAAATCAAGAAATAATAAAAAGCCCCCGCGGAAGAAGGGTAGGCGGGAGACGCGCGCGCAATTTAATTTCGTCAAGAGCCGTTCGTTCCGCTTTCATCGTATAACGAATAATTTTAGAATCCCCGCCCGACTGTATACACTCGAGTCTACGGTGCGGAGGCTCGCGGAGCCGTTCGATCGAAATATTATTTGCCTCGAGATATTGGCTTGTCCCGGCAAATAGCTGTACGAGAGAAAGAGACAGAGAGAGAGAGAGAGAGAGAGAGAGAGAGAGACACGAGGAGCTCGAGACTCGAGCGTGTGGGGTGGTGCTGCCGCGTGAACCCGTTGATACATTTGGCGGAGGAGCAGCAGCCACCCCTGGCGCGGCAACAATGGCACAGTTTCTTCGACGAGCTGAGCGTGCCTCAAAGACGGTCGCGGTAATAGCGAGCTGCTTGAGAAATCCTTGTTCTCCTCGCTGCTGACTGATTCCCTCTCTCACTCTTTTTGCTGTGCGATTCTCGCCCTTCCGAGTTTTCGCGTATCTGCTCGGCAGGATCAATTTCCTGCATTTTCGCCTCGTCGTTGGCGTTTTCATCGTTGCCGGCGCCACGGCTTTGCGGGTTATCGGAAATCCTCCTCATCCTACCTTCGGCTTCCCTTCTTACCGGCATCCTCTCGGCGCCCTCCCTTCGTCGCGGCTCGTATCTTCCGCGTGGAAGCCGCGCGAAAGTCACCGCGAAAGGAATTTTTCCTTGGCTTCGGGGGGCGTACGTATAGGTATATAGAGCACGGGTTCGGGCGCTTGCCATCGCGGGCTCGAACAATGATGAATGTTGGCCGGGCTCTGGGGGTGGCGCGCGCTTCTTCATCGCGCGCGCGGCTGCTAGCTTTCCGCTGCCGGCGGGGGAGAAAGTGCCGGGGGTTCGATCTTACATCCTGCGCTTGCTTTACGGCTGTCCCCTACGGCCGCTGGGTTTCCGCGCTTCCCGTTCGGATTACATGTAAATGCGTCGATAGCGGCGCCTTCATCTTCTCTTAATTGGAATTTTTTATTTTTTATTATTCAGTTCGACGAGGGAAGGATTATTACACTCCGTCGGGTCGGCGGATGCCGGCGCAAGGTGCATTACTGCTGATGAAATAGGGACACGTCAATTTTTGCGAGCTGCACGTTTACGACGGAGCATATACACCGCGTAAGTTGTTCTTATACTTTTTTCTCGGTGTTTTTTTTATGTATACTCATTGAACGCGTGGCCTTTCAGCGGCGAAAATAATATTTTAGCCGATAAGATATCGCGTAACTTTTTACCTAAGTAAAATACATCACACAATATCCGTAGATAAAGCCCAGGAGAAATTTTTCTCTCTCGGTATAACTTCGCCTCCATTTATAAAATTTGAAATACTACGTTTTCGCACGGGAGTGGAAAGCTCCGCGGCTGAAAACAAGAAAAAAAAAACAAAAGGAGGAGGCAAGCCCCGACAATGAGCGACGGCTGCATCCGGCTAAAAAATCCCGGAGAAAAGCCGCTAATGATCGAGATTCGCCATTACCGAGCAATTAGAGACCGAAGAGTCGGCCGATCATCGATAGACCGCGAGTTAAGCCGAAGACGGTAGGAGGAGGGGGGTTTGCAGAGGGCGAGCTCCACAGGCCGGTAATAGAAAAAGCCCAGAGCGCTCCAATTTGCTAAGAGCACTCCTCGGACGCTCCAGCACCCCTTACACTTCTCCACGTATCTTATTATGTTTGTTTCTCCGAGCCCTCCGTCCTTCTCTCTCTCTCACTCGTTCACGGCCTACTTCGCGCCCTCCAGCTCGCTCCTCTTGGCCTCCTCGCCCGATGACTCTCGCCACCCCTATCCCTGGCGTTCTCGCGCCCTCTCGACGGCAGAATTGTGCTCGGCCGTAAAAAAGCATCGCCACCCGCGAGCCCCGAGTGCATGCACGCGGTCGCGCGCGCCGTAAAATGTTTCATCTACTTATGCGGATTGCCGTGCTCTGAGGACGCGAAGACGCATTCGCCCGCTCCCTCGTGGCCCCCTTTTTTTTTTCTTCCTCGGCGCTCGGCTTAATAATGTCTCGTCGGTTGTGTTTTAGAATAAATTGCGCAGACTTTTTATTTTTCCTCTTTCCTCCGCAATACAACAGTTTGTTACGGGGAAGAACAACAACGCTATGTTGTTGCAAACGCACGAGGCGGTGGGTCTGTTCGCTATGCGAAAGCTCGGGGTTGCGCGGAGGCGACAAAAAGGCAAAAAAATGAAGAGTCGCGAAAATAGCGATCAGCGCGCCTCTGGAGCTGCCGAAAAGGGGAATGGAATAACAGTGTACGGCTGGAGATACCGGCGAAAATAAATTGGAATCCCAATAGCGAAGCGCCCGGCGCTCAGGTAAACTAAGTGCGAGGGAAGCTCTGCCGCTCTCCTCTCCGCCTCCTGCTCCTTTTTTTTTGTCTGTTTGTTTCCTTTTTTTTTCGGCGCCGGCAAAAAACAAAGCCCTCCATTGATTCGAATCGTCCGGGGTGGGCCAGTCTTTCGTGCGCTCGTTAAAATTAATCTCTCCGCCGGCGGTGCTTAATTGTCGGGCCACCGTTTATTTATCGAGCGCATTTTTCTCCGGGGCCGCGCCGAGGCTCGTTCCGCATAGCGGGCGCGCGCTGTCCCGCAAACTGTAAACTAAACGCCGCGGGGGCGGCTAATGGCGCGGCATTTGTCAGGTGGTGCCTGCGAGGGGAAACGCGCAGGAGGGCACTGGGTGCACCCGGACGCGAGAGACGCGCTCGAGGACGTGCCGCGGATGTTGCCGCACGCCCTTTTTAACGAGTTCGCGAGAAATGCATCGGCTCGGGAAATAAGATGCACGAGCCCGCCAAGCTAACTGAAACGTGCCTGTAATGGTTGTGCTTTTCGTTTTATCTGCGATAATCAGTCGTTTGAAAACCAACTCCGTTTCTTTTGCAAATATATCCATTTTTTGCTGATGTTCGATTTTTACGTGAAATACAGCTGTTAATGATAAATGATTAAGATTTTACGAGAAAAACAACATTTTCTTTTAAATTTACACTGATAGATCGATTCACGATTATCACGTTTTCATGGATTTGCTTTTCACTTTTTAAGGTTTTGCATTATTTTATATAAATATTCTTGATAAAGTTGATTTGTTTAACATTAAAGTATAAATTGATGAATTCCTATAATTTACGAGAACAGAATTTTAGAATTCCGAATAGTAATATCTGATTTTACTCTATAAATTCGTTGTAAATAATCCGGAACTCCGTTTCGATGTGCACTGCGAACGTTGAAAAGGTTGGAGAATTTAGAAAGGCAATTTGTTCTTTCAGTACCATGTTTGCATTATTTAATTGAAAAGGGTAGTTTCCTCGTTTAATATGCGTAAACAAATAAATAAAAAATTAAAGCGTTAAAGTTATCCTTTGACGTTGCACCCGTAATCAGTAGTTCAATGCCGATAAAGTCAGACACAGTCTATTCTATTTAAATAAAAGTTCTAGTTTTTCTAAAAAATAGCATTTTTCTCGTTTAATATTCATAAATAAATAAATAAATAAATAAATAAAATTTTAAAGCGTTACAGTTATCCTTTGACGTTGCACTCATAATCAGTAGTTCAATGCTGGTAAAGTCAGACGCAGTCTATTCTATTTAAATAAAAGTTCTAGTTTTTTAAACAAATAGCATTTTTCTCGTTTAATATTCGTAAATAAATAAATAAATAAAATATTAAAGCGTTACAGTTATCCTTTGACATTGTGCTCATAATCAGTAGTTCCATACCGGAATAGTCAGACATATCCTACTCAAAAGCACATTTTGTCCATTTACTTAGAGCGGCCGTAAAAACGAAAACTTTTTAATTAAAAATAATAATAGAATTTTCCTCTCTGTACTTACAATTTAATTGTATTACTATTTTAAGGTAGCTTTAACAGTTTGAAGTTGCTTGAAATTGCAAAATGAATTTTTTCCAGCCAAACTTTTTCTACTATACAAGATTTCAAAGCCTTTTTATTTTTCTGCACGCTTTACGAGGTATACATTTTTTGCTACTTTTAAACTGGCTCTAAGTTCCCATGTACGTGTCAAATGGGGTGAACGTTATACAAGTTTGAAGGACTTCTACGATCGGGAGACAGGTCGAATATCTCAAAGCTCGCGTGAAATTCGTTTCCCGATTCCCCCGTGACTTTTCGCTCCTTTTACAATTGCGGCGACCTGTCAGACCCCCTCGCACCTCTGTTCCGTGCTGCCAAGGTAAAAAAAAAAAAAAAGAAAAAACTGACCCCCCGAACGAGTTCCGCCGCAGTATCGTCGTTCGCCCTCGAGAGACACGTTTTCGATACTCGCACAATGCCGCGGCGGAATACAAGCTCACCTCCCGCTCAAAAGTTCCGCACTGGCCCAGGACGTTCGGCTCATTTGGTCCGAATGAAATTTCTCGCCCCGAACTCTGCACGCTTCGGCGGCGTAGTCGCCGGCGCCGCGCACGTCCCCCTCATTCAATACCTTCTTTATTCAGCGGCTCGAGCGATAAAACTTTGTATTTCCCCGTTCGGCTTCCCGGCGACGGCCCGTGGAAAGGCTCGCCTATACACAGCGGAGGCGAGTGGATAAAGCATGGAACGGAGAAGCCAAAGGGAGGCTGATTTAAGCGCCCGTGACTTGGCAGCCCTACGGCCGCCTTTATTCTTTAATTCCTCTTTATGATCCCTCGACTGCCTTTTACGTAATCTCGCGATGGCTCACGTTACTTTTTTTTCCCCGTCGCCTTTTCGTCGATTGCCGTCGGTTATTTCTGGGAGGGAAATCTCGGGAAAGTGCTCCAGCAGAGCCTGTTGAACGACTTCTCTGTGAAGAAAAAAAAAGAGAGTGAAAGAAGAGAGAGGGACAGCGTCACGGAGAGCGGCCGAATGTTTCGGAATAATCAGAAAATCGATGCTGCTAAATTGGACTGATAAGCCTAATTATACAGGTTTGCTTAAGCTTTGTGTGCCTACCCGAACGCGATTCAAATATCGCGTTCTGTGGAATATGCGGAGAGCGCTGTAATCAATGAAGCGCGGATACCGAGTTATTCCATTAATGAGTGAACACGCATTTCAAATTCGGGCTAACAATTATTAACCGTGGCTCATCCTTTTTCTCTCTCCGAACGCGCCGCAATCAATTTTTATGTCAAAATTGACGAAATGACAAAATGTACGACGAAATATATAATGACTCCTCCTTCCTTCATATCATCAATATTGTTAGTCATTAAACGCCCCTTTTCGTGTACGAATATTAATGCTCATAAATAAAATGTCTCAGGGCTGCGTTGTAATAAGGTTAGAGGACGTTCAAACTTTATTAAATGGACATTCCGCCTACGACCTTATTTTCATACCGCGCTATTCAATATACGCGGTTATTGCCGCGGGTGAGCGATGAAACTTGCACGCGTGAAATTTTTCCCTATTTACGCCGACCCATTGTCGTCTGGCTGGAGCGTTGCTTGTAAATTATTAAATTTCAATTCTCCTTACGGGTGGGATGGGCGCGTTGAAAGTGCACTGTCATTCTGCGTTTTCAGCGTCGCGCGCGCGGGGTGCGTGTGGCAAGGGAAAAATAAATTAAACCATGCGGTCGCTCGCACGACGATAACGAAGACGCAAATTGCTTCGAATTCTTTCACGGTGATTCCACGATTTATTTACCCGCAAGCCCGCCCGCCGCGCGGATAAATGAATATTAAACTCGCCGCGACGAAAACGAAAAGTTTGTTCGAACCGCGCCTCGTGAAAAAAAGCGAGGGGGGGGGGGGAGAGAGCCGCATCCAGTAGCTTTTAGTCAATTAGTATTTGAGCGTGGTAAACGATGAGATTTTTCTATTCCATCCGCGAAGTGCATCCAAATCGATTTGGCTCTACTTCGCGCCGTAGTATTTTAATGAGAGGAGAGGAGGAGACGCGCTTGCTCCCGACAGCCGGAGAAAAGTGTTAATCAGCGCTCCCGGCTTCTTAATTAATTGCACGCCGCCCGACAGGAGGGGCAAAGTGAGACGTTATATCTCCGCGAGCGTGCACTTTGACTCCCCGATCGAAGACATCGACGCCCGCTACTCCGATAGCTCGTCCTTTTTTTTTATACCTTTTTTTTTTCTCTCCACTTCGCGCACCCCACCATCGCGTCCTCTTTCTTGTTATCGCCGCGCACATCAGCGCCGCTGCTGCGCGTTAAGTAACTACCCCATCTTTGATCTCATCTCCTTTTCCACGAACCCAAAGCTTTCACCGTCCGCCCACTCCTTTCAATCTTCTTAATTTGCCTCACTCCCGCGCCTCCCTCTCCTCTTTTTTTGCCTTTCGCCTGCTTTTGATTATATATACTCGCCTAATGTTACTTTAAAGCGTCGCACATCCGAGATTTTTAATGAATCTCTCGCCTGACTCGTCGGCCTGATGTGATTCTGGCAAATGTCATTTGCACGCTTAATATTTGCTCGGAGCTTTTGTCGCAAATCTCTATATAGCAGTCATTTTTCACGTAATTTCCTACTTCACCCTCCCTCCACTTATTTTTCAACCAACTTTGCCGACCCCTTATGTTTGCCCTCCCTATCAAATTTCGTGACACTTGTGCTAACACAAGTCCATTACACATTATTTTTTTTTTTACTCTCCCCCTCGCCGCGATTTCTTGTCGAATTTCGCGATCTGATTGAAAGTGCCATTCAAACAGCGGTTTTGAATCACATTTTTCCGCGCGCGCAAAAAAAAGGTCCCTTTCACCCAGTTGGCAGAATCGGTCTACTTTAGCGTAGCCAAGGCATCTCGGCGCTCGTCGTGAATCGCGCGGGCGCCTCGGCAGCCCGGCGCGTATAATGGTCCTTTTATTGCTACCGCCCTCGAGGTCGATGCGTATGGGCGCCCGATTCGGCGACTCAGCTATCTGGGTCCGGCTCGCTGCTCCTCGCCTCCTCCCCGGGCTCGCGATATTTTAGCCTCGCGCGGCCTGCGTAAATCTGCGCCTTCCCTCTGGCTGCCTTTGACCGGCGTATCCCCGCGCTCCTCTCCTCTCCTTTCCATCCCTGCGAAATGGCCTCATCTGCGACTGCAGCTCTCCGTTCGTTAAGTTATCGTTTGCATCGTCCATATACCTTTTGCACCGCTCGCGTACACTTTGCGCTTGCTTAGCAATTTTCCTGTAATTTACGGCCTGCTACGACTGCATGTTTGTACCTTACTTAAGACGAAAGTAAATCGAATAAATTTTTTTTTTCTTTGCACTCAATTTATTTTAGCCTTTGACGGTGGGAGGATTCCTGGGGCTTATGGATTTTAAGCGGGGAGTCGATAAAGTAAAACTTGCCTCGCAGCTTTCGAAAAATCTGCTTCTAAAGTTTATGCCATTTAATTGCAGTATTAAAGCTTTAATATTCCTCGCGTAGAGATGCGCGTAGAGATGCGCTCTTTCTCGGGGAATACATTGTCAACTCGTTTAAAAAAAAAAATTGATAGTATTTTATAGATTTACAGCATCTTTATTTTCCCAGCAAATAAAGAATACTTTAAGTAAGCTTTCATCGAAAAAAAAAGCTTACTTAAAGAAACGAGCAACAAGTAGAAAATTAGAAACTTACTCGCAGCAGCGCCTTACTTTGCGAAGTGTGTTTCTACAGTGCAAGGACGAGCTGAAACACAGCATCATAATTGCAGGGCGTTTACTTCCGGCGCTCTCAGCGAGTAAAACATCCTCCCTCGGAGTTCCCTTCGAAAAAGCGAGCTCACCGCGGATGCGCCGGTTGATCGCGAAGCTGGCAAAGCAGTCGCTCGCTCCGCTCCGTTCCGTACGCCTGCTATAAGAAACTAGTTCGGGACGCGCATCATACGGCGAAGGGAATAGGGTGGGTTTTGTCCGGGCTCGGGACGCCCGCGAAGTATGCCCCGGCAAGTGTATATACGAGCTCGGGTAAAAGTCAAGGCGCAGACTGCGGCGCGCCCGCGGCAAACTTGTCGAGGCAGGGTAAACACGATTAATTTTCCGAACTCGCAACTCGTAACCCCGAGCCTGTGGTGTCTTGGAGCCCGAGCCACTACCTCGCGATTGTTCGAAGCGCCGAGCGATCAAATTGCACGCCCGGCTGCGGTGGGATTCTTATTGTTTCATACTTTTCTTCGGCTCTAACTTTTTTGATTGTGCTCGCGCTTGAATTTTTAGAGCGATTGTATAGAAATAATTAATCGAACTTTGTGCTCCTTCAGAGACGTCGGATTATAGTTTTTTGATGGCGGTGTTAGCTTGCAGGTTTTTAAATAACAATGTATCATGGATATCTTTGTATAATAGTTAATTTTGTAAGAGACGCGTAAATTTACAAAAAAAAAAAAAAAAAAAAAATAGGGTAGCGCTTTCACGTTATTCAAAAGTTTTAACGTTATTTAAAATCATTTTATTTGAAATGAATATTCTATTTTATTATTTCATAAGCCAGCATGCACATTTCAATTTTCAAAGAGAATATTTTCTTGTTAATAAATTGGTGTACATTTATCAATACAGACATTACATTCCATTAATACAATTTCATTTGCCAAAAGCTTTGTTTGATGATTATTGAAAAAATAAAGGTTTTCTCAATATCAACAACCTGTTTTTTATCAAATTTTTATAATTTAAAAATAAGCTTAAATATCGTATATTATCAGTCGCTTTCTTAAATCTTTTAATACGTTTGATAAGAAATGTGAGAACGCACATCTAGAAATGCGAGGCACATCTAGAAATTATGTGTACATCAGATGAGTTGGCCTGGATCTTTGCGTACCGCGAGTTCCTCCGGTGAAATTCTCTTTTTTACGCGATTCCGAATGCGACTTGCCTCCTGCATATACGCACGCCTCAGGAATTTTCAGCGCGACTTCGGCGAATTCTGAGTCGAAAGTTATACGGCTTTGGCATCCACGTAACATTCGATTCTCCGCAATTTTATTTACCTCGTATCTCCTTCTAAACGAAAAAATATGCGCGCCACGTCTCGAATCGTTTCGAACAAGTTACAATAAAATTAAAGTTACGAGCCTGGGTTAAGGTCGAAATACTCCTACCTGTTCCCGGAATCGAAAGTAAGAGTATTTTTACAAAGTCGACGAGAGAAAAAATAAATTTAAGCAACGCCCAGAAAAGCGTCGCGTTCAGCATATATTTGGCTAAATCTGCATACCATGAAATATGCAAGAGTAAATTTTGATCGAATATTCAATAGACGCCAAATAATGACACTGCCAAATCGATCGTGAAAACACGAAAAATCATAGGCAGCCGCCGCTCTTTTTCTTTTAATAATCGTAAATAACGAATCCGCCGATTGAAAATAATGCGGCCCCGTCAAAGTGACGGCTCCCCGTCGCAGGTTTACATTACCGAAATTTAACGGTGCAGCGCTCGATTCGCAGTCGGATCCATCAAAATGCAAACGAAGCCCACTCGAGCACCTCGCGCGAGAGGAGCAGTGTTTCCGGTTGGCTACCGATGACAAAGCTATAGCAGCGACCGGAGGGGGGGGGGGAAGGGAATCCAATAATACTCGCAAAAACTATTGACCGCGCAAACAGTGTTTTTCTCGCTCCTGCGGGGAGGCCGCGTCTGTATCGCCGGGAGGGCGTCCATCGATCAGGGCAGCGCAGGCTCCGGCGAAAGGGGCAAGTGGCCCCCTCCGAGTGGACGAGGCGAAATCGGCGCGGTATATATACGGAAAGACCGTCGACGAGAGATCAAGTGGGTCGGAGTTGCGGTTGTCTGCCATTGTCAGGTGAGAGTGCGCGCGGTGCTTTGATCCCGCCTCTTACTTTACGTCTGCGTGCGTTTGCGCGAGATTCGACGACGCGATTCGAGATCGCCGGATAATTGCTCCGAAATCGCACTTGACGCCTCTTCAGGAACAGGTGGCGGGGATCGGTCGAGTGCCTTGAACTCCGTACTTTTAATTCGTTAATTCGACAAGCCGCAGTGCAGCTTTGATTACAGTACTATAAGTCTACACTGAATCGTGTAGTCGATAAGATGAAAACAAAATTGTTAAAAGAATAAGACTTGAACTTCTCCTCTCGAATTTTTTCTTTTTCTAGGAAATTGCTTTAATATCTTGGTATAAAGGCTTTCATTTATACTTAATTGACTTGATCAAATGTTCGGCATGATTGATATTCATAAATAATTTATATGTAATTGAAGTGTATTGAAAAAAAAATGGGCAAACTTCACACGAGACAATCTCGCTGGATATGCAACGTTCACACTCGGGTACATCACATACGGTCGCACATAAAAATGTTGCTCATACGACGGGAGCGAAATCGCGTCGGCTTACCTGTAAATACGACGTCGCTGTAATCTAATCCGCAAGACGCAGCGACGACCGTCTAAATCCGGCAACCAGTCTAATGCGCGTGCGTGTGTTGCGAAACATGAGTGAGCCAGGCAAATACGTAGGGGGAATCCCCTTCTCTCTAGAATTTTCTTCAAGGATCTGCTTTAACGGATCGCCCGCTTTTACGCGGCGAAAAGCTTCGCAACGAGCTTCTGCGCTTGCATTTTTTGAGGTGGCGGAAGTACACTCGGTATAGATGGTTCTTATTTTTTTTTTTTTATGATAACACAAAAAGTAAAATAAGTAAATTTTATAAGGAAAATAAGAGAGAGTTTTTGGTAGAGTGCTACATAAAATGTTTGTTTTTAAAATTAAATTTTGAAAGTAGTTTAGATTTAATTATATTTTCGTAATATGATGGTTGTGTTTAAAGTGTGAAGCAGAACGGTGTATTTTTTTAAGGAAAATAATAGAAAGGAGTCTCGAATTCGTCTGCTCATTAAAATTTAAATTAAATATACCTTGGATTTAATTAATTTTTATAATGTAGTCACGTTTAAAGTATGTCAGCACAAGCGTATTTGTTCGTACAAGAAATATTTAGGTAATTTATTACTGCAGGGTGCAAAAATATCACGTTCATAAATTAGCGTAGAGACGGTAGTAATAACATTATTTTAACATTTTTATGCTGCAAAAGAAAATATTTGAAACGTCTCATGTTATTTCAGTATTTTCGTACAGATTTTATTTTCAAATATTTGTCCATTTGCATTTTGATTTAAAACTCAAATCAGGCGTCCTCGTTTAAATGATTTATTCGAGAGTAAAATATAAAACAACGGCATCAAATAAAAAATAATTCCTCATTTATCTCTTGTTATTTTGACAAATGTTAATTAAAAAGATAACGCATCGAGCGTCGCACAAAAGGCAATAACTTATCGTCCCCGAGCATCTCGCAGAATAAAGCGTGCGAAGGTGTTTTAAAACCACGTCAAAGCATAAAGCAAGCCAAAAAAAGAAAAGGAGATTCGACGTAAATTACGGGGAGAGTTCGCCTTCGAGCGAGGAAAAAAAAAAGGAAATTGAAAATCTTAATGAAAACAGCGCTTCGGTGAGTGCACGGCCGTTAGCTCCGCGACTGATTCGCTTTCGTTAAGAGCGCGATAAATATCGTGCGTGTAAGCTTAATTTTATATCGGGGGTTTTAGCGCGCGGTAAATTTCGTTAGTGGAAATTTATCAGGGACGCTGCGGCAATCTCCCCGCACCCATCCGGTGATAAATAGCCGGCCGCTTAAAAACGTGCGCCACGTCGACCCTGGAGTGTAACGGCGCAAGGTGGAAAAAGGGGAAGGACGAGAGGCAGAGGAGGTAGGAATCGGTTAGGCGCGAATGTATAAATTTCGACGAGAGAGAGAGAGAGAGAGAGAAAGAAAGAAAGAGAGATACTGAGGGAGACTGAGAGAGAAAGCGCGCCGGTGGCAAAGTTTTGCGGGCCTTCGGCGCGCGTGACAGAGATATGCGAGCGAGCCTGCATCGCGGCGTAAAGTGCTCCTCCGTGTACGTATAACACTCCGGCTTTTTCCTCGTTTTCGTTTGTTACTCCCAGTCGAATTTTGAATTTCCCCGCCGAAGTTTACTTTAGCGCTATCAAAAGGCAACTTTCGCCTCGTGACCGTGGATCCGTTTCGTTTATTTTTGCGCTACGGGCGTACGTCCGCATATATACACATAGCGCACAACGCGGCGGGCACTACAATCTTTTGCAATTATCGTGCCTCACGATTTTCCACTCACCGTGACCTCGTAGCAATTTTTCAAATTTACATGTGGTACGAGGAGGGAATTTCGCGATAAGGGAAACTGCGCTTGCCGGCGCTGTCTTATGAATTTTTACGAATACCGAAATAGATGTGCAAATGAAGGATGACGTGACAGCGGCATTAAACGAATAACAAGAATTTTTAACGAATTCATCGCTCGACCTTCTCCATACCGGAACTTTTAACGCGTATATAACGTCTTACTTTCGCACGTCAGTCAATTTCGCACTGAATTTTTCTCCCTGCACCAACGTGAATGCACACCCAATTACAGTAGCAAACTTATTCTTCCATTAAACTCGAAAGTAAATTGAAGTAAAAGAAAGGAGAAAAAGGAAAGGGAACAGGGGGGGGTAAAGTAGAAACAAGAAACGGCGCGCCGTTGAACCCCGGCACGGCACGCGGGGAGACGTATACGTGCCGGCGGGTCGTGGAGGCGAGCGAGGCTCGTAAGTAAGAAAGGCGCTGAAAGGGAGCCGCTTCAACGCGCCGTTCCGCGCTCGCAGTCCATTCGCAGCGGAGGTCGGCGAGGCTGCGCCGGATTTAGTGGCCGGGGCGGGGACAGGAAACGAATAGCGGTTGACAATGATTAATTAGAGGGAAGCGCGGTCAGGAGCACGGGATTTAACGCGTCGCGCGCCCAGGGCACTCGGGCTGACCCTCACCCTCCCCGGAATCCTCTCTGCTCGGCGCGCGTATCGTCACGGCTGTATTAACGACTCGCAAATGACTCCCGACCTGTGTACTTGCACGTCGCCACTTGCGGACGTGCGCGACGGAAATAATGAAAAGAGCGGACCCGGCCGGCGATGGATATCGGCAGCGCGCCGGGCTCGCTCGATTTGCGGCCCGCGTGCGCGACGGCTCTAAATGAATGATAAAAATGCGCGGGATTTATCGCTCGGCTGCTTTCAAATGGACCGGGGTCTGATCGTATCTGGACTGAACTACTGTTTACTATTTCCTGCGTTGCACTTTTAGCGTTGTTCAGAGGTTTCATTTTTTCTGCCGTTCGTTTTGTGCAAATTTCATTCGTTTAGTCTACTCGGTAGTGCAAGACAATAGTTAATAGAATGCTAGCTAAAATGTCTATCGTGTAAGTTTATTTAATTATTTATTTATTGAAAAATGAACTTATCAAGATCCTGATTAGAATAGTATTACATTTTTAAAATTTTAATTTTATTAAATTAATTTTTTTTTTTTTTTAAATATTCCAAATATTTGTATTTTGTACCGAGCTGTTCAACTCGTTTGATGTTTAAATAACTAAGTAAATTTGTCGCTATTTCGGGATATTATTTTCTAATTTAGATTATTATTTAGTGCATTCCCATATTAAATTATTAATTGAGTTATTTTATTTATTACAGCTTATATGCTATAAAATTATAAGCAATTTTAATCTGTAACTGGTACTGTGAATATTTAATTATGCATTCGATACTGTAATAGAGCTAAATTATTAATGAACAATGTTTATCATAAATTAATTAAACTATGGATGAAAGCATTAAAATCGATTTTAATTAATTATTAATTCAAAATTTTGAAAAATGTGTAGTACGTACTTCTGATAATTTAGTGTCGGAAAAATTCCGCAGGAATTCAAATACTCCCGGAAAATTTTAATTATAATAGAGCAGCATCGTAAGTAAAATATTTTCACATTTTCACGAAAAATTCCACGCCCCGTCGCTATTTCAAATAAAGCGACGATCCCATCCCTCGACTTTTAGGGTGCTTTCCAAGAATAGCTAAAATAAATACGCAATCTCTGCGTCATCATGGACCGTCTGCTCGGATTTCCCGCAAGGACGGTGTCGCCGTGATGAAGCGGTAAAGCCATGTACGCAAACTCCCGGGCAAATACTTGAGACGCGATTCCGCGGGCGCGCCAGGGCGAAAGGCTGGGCGTCGAGGTAAGAGGGAAAGTGGGCGGGTAAAGACGGGAGTGAAGGAGGAGGAGGTCGAGGACTCGCTCCCGCATTATACCTCCCCCCCCCCTACACCCATACAGACGTATGCCGGGAGAATGTAATGAAGTCCATGCGTCTTGTTCTCGGAGGCATGCACGCTCGCTTTGTCTCCCGCGGCGGCCCGACGTCTCCGCTCCGCTTCTCCTGGCCCTTCTCGATATAGCGGCCGACAAGGGAATTCCGGGAGCAGTTACGGGGATTCCCCGGGGTTCGCCGCGGCGGCGGCCAACTTCCACGGGCGTCATGATTGAGGCGCGCGAGCAGCCGCCCCCTGCTCTATTTCACTTACGGATCGGCCATCTGCATTTCCGCCCGCGAGCGGCAAGTTCGCCCGGCTAACTTCGTACCCGCGGCGGCCGTGTCTCCTCGGATTCTCTGGCTGTCGCCGGGAGAAAAGCCACCGCCGAGTCTCATCGCATATGCAATTCGCTCGCCGCGAGAGAAAGAGCAGGTCGGCACACGCCCTCTCCTCTCGTTCGCGCCTCCTCCGTTAATCGAGTCTGCGGAGAGAGGAGCTTCAGCCGAAGGGTCACGCGCTTTAATACGCCGTGGTCTTTGATACACTTTTTCCCTTTCGTTCGGCGGCAACTTTGCCGGGCTCGAGAATGGCGCGAGGGTGGAGGGGAGGCCGAGACGAGGAGGGGATAATTCGAGTGGCCCCGGAGAGTCAACGGCACGAGGTGGGGCTGCTGAGAGGGACGCGACGCAGGGAGGGGCGATGGGATCGGTGCCAATTCCGGAAATGCTTTTCGGACGATGTATTACCGAGATTATCGCATAACAGAAAATCTTGTAAAGCCCCGTCCGATTGGAGGCGGCCCTGAGAAATCGAGTTTGCGTGCCGGGACACGCGAGCCGCATGGCGCGTGATGGTGTGTATATATGCGACTGGAAAGCCCGGCTAATGATTTCCGACCGATGTGCCCCGGCGCGCTTTCTTTGCTCCGCACAATCGAATCGATACCGCCCCGGCGGCCCGCGATTTACTCCCCCATACCTCGCCGGCTCGTTTCCTTTTATACTCGGGGGCCTTTTCCCTCCTCCCGAGCGGATGTTGCACGATTCATATACGGTGAATGGTTAAAACCGCGATCGTCTCCATCCTCCCGGTGTACATACCCTCATAGGTGTAAACTCCGGAAGCGCAGAGAATGAAAGGGCGCCGCTTGTATCGCCTAGTATATAAGTTCGCGGATAGAGTACCTTCATTATTTCCTAGGCGAAGTGGCTCGCGCTGCGGCAATAATATTTTCGATATCGTGCGAAACCGCGCTCCTCTCCCCAGCACCGTAAAATCCGTGCCACTGCTCCTGCCTTCCCGCTGGCCTATTTTCTTAATTGCTCCTTGCCGGTGTATACTTTCCGATCGAGGGTAATCGCGTGTTCGCGCCCCCCACCCCCGCCTCGTATGTATAAGCGGCGGTAGAATGGCGGCCAAGGCGAGTCGAGAGAGGAGCCGAATAAATCGAATTATCGCGGCGCGGACCGCAAACGCTCCGAAAGAGGGAGAAAACTTTGTTAGCCGCTAATTACTTGAGAGGGAACGTATGAAGGCCGCGTCTGGCCTGCCTCTTTACGGCGACCCCGCGGCGATTTGTCATTTCGCGCGCCGATGGAGGGGGCAAGGGGAAGGCGCCGAACGGCTACCGGGGAGAGCGGAAATCGCAAGCGCGACCATTTATTCTCGCTCGGCGAAGCGATGTTTCCGCGATGTAGCCGATCCGCGCTGGGTCCGTTCATATTTCCCCGTCGTTGCGATATAGGCGGCTCCGCGCCCGAGATATGCACGCACGAGTGAGTAGCTCGCGAAGGGGGACTAGAGACGCAGTATAGATTGCCGGCTCCGTTGGAGAATTATGAAGGCGCCACACCGGAGGAGGCGTGTTTATAAAAGATAAATATGTGCCGGGGTTGAAGCGGGATAAAATCCAACTTCCCGCCTCAGCCCGTCGTTTCCGTTCCCGCTGATTTAAAATGGGTTAATTGCTTTTTATGAAGCCCCTTGACTTGAACCTGGAGTCGAGAGTAAAAGGAATAATACATACGCGGAGAAAAACGTCTTATTTCTCTCTCTAAAACGCGTGTGGATTTATAGTGAAATAAAAAAAAGGTCGCGAGAAGGCAAAAAAAGTTCTAAACGAAGGGGGATTTAACGATCGATTGAAACATTAATTGGGCGCTTGGGGACAGGTCTCTCTCCTGCCAAACGAAAATTGCGGGGATTTCACCTCAATTATTCAGGGTAAAACTGCTGAAAAATTTTCCGCGTTAAGTGGCTAAAGGAAAATAGAAGCGAGACTGGGAAGAAAGTTTCAAGATCGGCGCGAATGAACTCGCCACTTCGAAAATGACTCGCTCCAATGACGGCGAGTGGCAGTGACAGTCCCGCCGTAAATTCAAATTATCATATGATTTACGGAAAGTGTACCCCCGGCCCCGCAGAGGATCGTGGGTACGAAAGGAGATCGCGCGAATTCCTTGGGGTGTTCGGTCGCAGGCCTCGTCGGATATACTACCCGTGACCCTCCGAACAACTGGAGAATTTAGTTCGACCCCGATCCCTCGGGCTATTTTGGAGATTCCTCGCGGCTCGTGACCGGCCTTATGTATATAAACGCCGGCCTCCGATTCTCCGTGCCCGATAGGGCGCATATTAAGATTATACAGTCGGTAGCCCGGGCCGCTCGTGTGCCGTCAGATAATCTCGAGGACGCTGATCGTTTTAGCGCGGCAAGCCCAAAGTGGAAATCAAAGTGCGACGCGTGGCTGTTCGATTTGTTGCGCTCACATTGAGGGGATTTACGGGAATGCGCGATATTCCGATCCCCTTATACCCTCTTATCACTAGCTTCTGCGGACTCTACAGACCTCGACAAATTGCTCATTTCGCTGTTGGATCTGTTTTCACCCTGATCTTCTTTTTCTTTTATCATTTTATCGTTCAATCTTGTGGATTCGTTGTGCATTTGTTTATTTATTATTATTTTACCGACTTATAAAAAAATATTCTAAAATTTAATAATATAAAATAAAACGATTAATGTACCTTAACTATAGGCTTGTGTTTCATTCAATCAAAGCGATTATAATTCTTATCGGTACTTGGAAAGAAAAAAAAATCAGTCGAAACTCATTTATAGATCAACGTACTGTTAAGATAGTACGTTGCTGCAAAGAACAGCTCTCGAGGGACCGGCAAACTCGTTCCAAATTATCCTATTTACGCGAACCCACTCGAATATTAAACAGCCGCGGTATAAAAAGCAAACGTCCACTTCAGCGTCGCGCTGCCTGTTTGACTTTGTTCAAGTTTTTATTAAGGGCCAGCGCACATAAAGTGCCGCCCCGCCGCGGCCGCAAACAAACGCGACTCGATCCCTGTCCGTGACCCGCATCTAAATAATGCACAAAATGCGCGAGCTCGTACGTCACAAGCGCGTTTCGGCCTCCCTCTCCTCTTGCAGTCGCGCCCATATATACAGCCGTTCACAAAGTCCTCGGCTGATGCGAAACAACGATCGCTCGGAAAAATGTTTCATCCGTCTCCCATAAATATTCAGGCTCGCAGCGCGTCGACGATGGATTCGACGCACGCATCCGGGGGGGCCGCGCACCTTGGGCCGCGCGCAAAGCGGATTTAAATTCGCACAAGCGTCGCAATTTGCGCGCACAAACCCGAAACAAAGTGCAAACTCGATTCGGGGGAGGCTGTACCCTATGAAATTGGATTCGGCCGATGGCACCGAAAGTAAAGTGCAAATCCGCGGGGGAGAAGGCGCGCGCGCGCGCATCAAAGAAGCGCGTCGCACAAAAGCTGGCGCTGCGCGAGGTATCGAGCCGAATCGTACGGCGGGGGATTCGCGAATCTCGCCCTTTCAATTACGGGGGCGTGGGACAAATAAAGCCGCGACTTTAACAAGCGACGAAACGGGATCGCGCGCTCGCGTCGCGCGGAGGATTATAAGCGTTCATTGTGCGGGGAAGATGCTCGAAGGAGGGAATCTTTTCAATATAGGCGAGCGCCGTCTGCCTTTGACGCATCGGTCGCCATTGTCTCGGAGCCACATTGCGTCGTTTGTCGATGCCGGGCGCGCGACCGAGACCGGATAGATCATTCGGAATAAGGAAAGACGGAAAGTGCCTCATTCTCTCTCCTTTTCTCTCTCGAGGGTGAGCTTTTTCGCCCTCATTCCTTCTTTCGCGCTCCCCCCGACTCGTTGTCATCTATGGGGGATGCGCTCGCGAAAAATGCCGCGCGTTATATATTGCTCGCTTTCTTGAATAATGTCGTAATAACTCACTATTGTTCCTCCGTGGCAAATGGACGAGTCTCATTCGAAACGAATTGCTGTCGGATATGCTTTCACTTTTTCTCATTATTATTGCGCTCTGCGATTATTGCGAATAAGAAATGGGATTTACGACGTGAATCTTATAACGTAATCCTCTTAATGTACTGAACTGTGAGTAATATCTATTTTACGAGGATATAATGGAGTTGGATAATATTTTAATTGATTAAACAATTTTTCCGTCTGAATCCTATGTTATATTTAGATTTATTTTTCTTTGATCGTATTTTGACGTGAATATATTTTTATTTCTATTTAAATTGTTTTAAATAAGTAATAATATTATCTGTCATAATTGTTTTACGTTTTCTTTTCTATTATAAATATTTAGATAAGAAATTTTTAAATTTATAAGATTCAAAGTTACTACAAAACTGTTATATTCCGTTCTTCATGTATCCCTGAAATATTCAAGGCAAACAGCTAGATAACTTTTCTGGCACTTGTGAAATTTAAGAAATTTTCGTAAATTACAACGTCGAGAAAGATTTGAAGTAGCAAAGTAAGTAATAACAACAGAAAAGTAAACCGAGAAGAGAAAAAGCTTGGAAAAGCCTTTGTCCGTCGTAACTCGAGATTAGCAATTATGTCTTGCTCTGAAGGTAGTTCGTCTGGACGCTTGCTAATACAGCTTAACGAAAACTTATAAGTTGAACTTGACTCCTGGAATTCGCCCAGTCCTTTTAAACTTGTCAGGTACTCGGGAAAACTAAAATGACGTTAAATGACCGGCAAAATGTCGAGTTGTACGGGAACTTCTTGTTTATTAATTAATTTTAATGTCAAACTGCACTTACAAATTTGTTTTAAATTTACAAAAGACGACGGCACTCCAAGTACTTACGCAATCAAAGAATAACTTTACCGAAGAGCGAACGGAGTCCATTTTTGCTAGCATTAATTAGTTTTGTTCAAATGGATTCTTGAAAAAAAAAAAAAAAAAAAAAATTTACAGAAGCCCGCTAAACGAATTAACTTGTTCCGGTATAACGTTATACTTATTCGCGCGCGCCAAATTCACCCTTTAATCCCCGACAAAAGGAAGCAATGGGAAATCCGCGCGACCTAACGGGCTTGATACTTTATTCAGGCGGGCCTCGACTACATCGAGAATTTACGGTTGTTTAATGGCGCCCCGCGCTTTATCGCCTCGCTAATGTCGCAATATTTTTGCTCACTAAATCCTCTCCTCGGCATGCAAAAATCCGGGGCTCACGGGGGAAAGGGCCGCTGGTTATACGCGCCCTCTCATATTTCGTCCTTTCAATAAGATTCCACGTGACGGGTTTGCGCCAGACGCCAGTCGCGGGGATCATATTGAGAATTCCGGGGGCCGCGCCGCACCGCTGCGCGTCCGTAACTACTGAAGCGGGAGCAGGCGGAAGGAGAGTCGAGAGTGGGTAGGGACGGACGGAGAAAGAGAGACAGAGATAGAGCGAGAGAGAGAGAGAGACCAGCGCCAAGTGGAAAATATCCGGCTGCTGTCGGACGCACGCCCGGGCGTATTTTGTAATCTATTTTCTTCGATGTTTCATCATTCAGACGTCGGGAGACGTGTGCGCATCGCTGCGGCGATGTACCTTACGCCCGACGTAAACAAAGAACGTCTTGAGTTTTGAAGGGATGCCCGGCGCGACGCCTCCTCGCCGAGGCGGAATAAAGGAGAAATTCTGCGATGCGGAGCAAGTTTCTTCAGCTCGAAATTGTTTTAAATAAAATATTTCCAGCTCGAATTCTCAGTTGTAAAACAAGATGAAATTCTTGCCGAACAATTGTGTGGGCGCGAGAGTAGAGTGGGTGTTTTGCTGAAAAAATAATTGGATGAAATTCGGGAGTTTGTCAGCTCAAAATCATTTTACTTCAGGGTTTTTAACACTTGAAAGGCAAGCGAGAATTAAAAAAAATAAAAAATAAAAAATAAAAAAGCTCGCGAGACACGACGGCAAGGATTTTGCCGGAGTGCAATGCCTTATATCGGCAATGTCATCGATTTCCCGAGATGCAGCGCGCAACACGCTCGCTACAGCGCCGAGAAAATTTATGATTTTTAGCTCTTTATTGCCGTGAGTCGGCGGACCTGTCGCGGACCCAAGGTATAACGATCGAGAAAGCTGATCTTTCTCCTGCGTTTCCATTTCACGCGTTTTACGAGGAATTAGACGTCGGAGCAAATAATTCTGCACTCTTTTACGGCGCTTTGACAATGAAAAATTTCCGATTTTTGAAACAACTTAAGATTTATCTTCGAAATTTTATATTTCATATCGATTAATATATTATTAGTCGACCGTTTTCATTACGCTCAAGATCGTAAATCTTCTAAAACCGTCAATTTTTTAAAATCGAAACAGTAATCTTTCTTATTACTCACGCCCAAATTGATATGAATCTTTACATAAATATTAAGATAAAATGAAAAAAAAAAAATAATCTGGAGCAGGAGATGCACTCATTTCCGTAGAAAAAGTCCCTTGCAGTTAATCAGACGGGATCAATTACGCCGTGAATGGAGTCCTGCTGGCGATAAAATTTCTCGCAGTCGCGATTTTTGCCGGTGGACGCGGAGGCGGCCGCGAGATAAGCCGCTTTGTTCGCCGAAGTCGCGTATACGCGGGGAGCGATGAGCAACGGCTGAGTACGCAGAGATTGGCGCGAGCGATCGAACGCGGGAAACGAGGCCGTTGCGGGAATTGTCTCGTCCTTACGGTCCGGCTGACGGGACTCGCGCGATAAGCCCGTCGCTCTCCGCGCTCCCGTGTTAACAATCCCGCGAAATCGCCGCACCGCCCCCCCTCTCTCACCCCGCCGCCGTGTGTATACGCGCGACGAACTTCCGTCCCAGTTTATCACCCCGTACGCGATCCCGATTTCGCGTGCGCTATGTGCCGCCCCCGCGTGACCGCTGGGCTCTAGGCAGTTGCGACACTTCTGGTTTGCCGAAGCTTTATTTCGTCTCGACGATGCGGAAGCGGTCGGATGCTATCGCATTCCGCTAACAAACGTATTTGTTAGTTTTACTGTGCAATTTTAGAGAAATTGTATAGATATTTGAATTGAAAAGTATCGTTTGGATGTTTTTTTCTGTTTATTATATTAATTTAGACGGATATATTGGATAGCGCATACCGTTTCAGGAAACGTCAGTGAACGAACGAAAAAAAAAGAGTTTGTTCAATTTACTATTTGCTGTTTTTGAATAAACTTTTTATTAAAATATATAGCGGCAAACTTTCAACATTTCTTTCTCAAAACAATTTAATCTAAAAATCCGTAGTTTACACACATCCAACGATTTTAGCATTTTATTGAATTTTTATAAAATACCTTCATGTTTGTATAGTACTTTATTATTTTATATAATACAAATAAAATGGAATGGATACCTTGCCACGGCCAGATGCTGAATATGAATTCAAAGTAACAAAAGCGCCGGTGCATGTCGGCCCCTCTTTATTTTCGATAAATAACTAGTGGCTATCTCCCTCCGAAAAAAAAAAGGAAAAATCACGCCAAGCGCATTTTCCTCAGTTCACCGGGCCCCGGGGTGCAAAAGGAAGACGCCGCCGCGCCTGCAGGCGGCGTCGCTCCAGCGCGCGCATACATCGGCCCGAAGGAAGGATCCGTCGAGGCGTGAAAAAATTCCTCGGCGCCCGTGATGCAGCGGCGGCGGTGGCAGTCGCTCCGGGGTCAAAGATAATCGATCGGCCGGTGCGTGCGAGCCCAGCGTGTCACGGCGCGATAACGGCTCAGTCTCGGTGTACGTCCGCGGCACACCTGGTCAATCCTTCAGCGCAGGGCTTGCGCGCGCGAGCACAATGTCGAGGGGGCTAACAAGCGCGGCCGGCCCGCGGCAGATTAACGCGAGCGCTGCGCCCTGGTGCAAGTGAAGGTACAGTTGCCCGGGCTCGCTCTCGTGTCTTGTCATAACCGACGCGGCGACCACTAGGCGCGATCTCTTTTATGCGCCCGGCGATCGGACGCAGGCAGTTAGCTCGATCTGTCCGCGGCCGCGCGCCTGTAATTCGAGCCGTAA
The DNA here is from genome assembly GCA_035582955.1 of Sycophila texana. Classification (NCBI taxonomy): domain Eukaryota; kingdom Metazoa; phylum Arthropoda; class Insecta; order Hymenoptera; family Eurytomidae; genus Sycophila; species Sycophila texana. The sequence goes on along the minus strand of JAWWEN010009555.1, from coordinate 2,215 downwards.
TTATCGGATTGCTCGGACACGACTCGGACCGATGCTCCGTGATATTTCAGGGCCATTGGCCGGCCCCGGGTAGTTTGGAACGCATATACTATACCCCTCCCGGCGGCATCTGCCGCTAATTCTGCCTGAAGAGTTTTATTGTCTATTACGAATAGCTCCGAATTAGCGATGATTTTAGCCTGTTTAGGTATTTCGCGATAAATTTCGATGGGCTGAAATGGGATATGCGCTGACCGGTACATTACTGCCCAGTTACCGCGAACTCAGTTAATGGTTTTAACCTACAAAAGCACTCGTCTAAAAGATTGCCCAATCATTTAAATTAATTCTGGCTTTTAGCTGGCCAGTTTTTCCGATATTTCCAAAGCTAATCATATACTGTATTCAGAGCGCTTTGCTAATGGATTGCGATCTGTGTAAAAAAAGACAATTATGCGGACGATGTTTTATTATGCGGTAAATCGTTGACGCTTTGGTGGGATGACGGAAAAAAAGCACCTCGAGTGATTATCGAAGTTAAATTAAGTAGCGCTTGACTTGGTTACTGTTGATGTGACTTTGATGATTTTGTGCTGTTTTTAACACTCATCAAACTTACAAAAGGACTGACCTATTAAGTGGATTTTTCTTGTGTCTTTGCACGAATATATACTATGGCTAATGCGAAACTGACGGGCAGGATTCAGCCAAAAGGTATAGAATAATAAACTGTACGTGAATCGTAACTTACAGCATTTACGAATATAAAGATTGCACGTCGTAAAAGTAAAGTGAAAAGATTAGGTCATCGCGAAATGGATATGAAGAGAACACATGCAGATGTTAACAATTCTTTTTCCATTACAATGTAAATAAAATATTACTTTTAATATTTTAAGTCATCTGAACTACTTAACGTTACTTTAACGATTTAACAATATTTCAATCGCTTTTATGACATGCACTCATCCGTCATTTACAAGTAAAAAGGTTTCCCGACACGCTGACGCAATAATATTCCCGATTGCAAAATTCGGTTTGATATCGCTTTAAAGACCATCTAATGTTTAACGACACGATAAATTAAGCGAATGCCAGAGTATCGGCGCAAGGTTAAAATTGTAGCGCGTTCCGATAGTAAAAGTAATAAAACAGCTTGCCACGACAGCGCATTATGCAGAGCAAAATGCGCGATAATGGATTACTCTTGTCCACACGAGCATTGAATCTCGTGCACGCAGCCACTGCTACACGCTGCACTCAATGTACAAAAGCAGTTTACCGTCGTCAGACACGTACGCTACATCGGAAAATAAAATTGGCCGTATTAACACGTCGAATGCATCGCTATATACGCGCGCGTGACGCCGAAAGAACTCGGCGCGCGATGCGAATCCTTTCGCTAATAGCGGATACGCCTCGAGGCGCCCCCGGCCACGCGAATAACCAGTCGGGCGCTTCTTAATAATCGATCGGGACGCCCCGAGCCGCATGCAAATTCGATCTTGAACGTCGCATCAGCGCTGCATTTGAATATCGCTCGGCGGTGCGTAGCGTCGGGCCCTGCACGCGCTCGGACGCGTCCACGACTCGGCCGCATTTGCATAAGACGAGCGACCTCGCGGCGCTTCGTCTTTCCGCGCGCCACCCCCCAGAGTCGACCTTCCCCCCCCCCCCCTTTGACTTGTAAATGATTATCGACGCGCTATTTTGAAGTATCGCGAGGGCAGAGTCCCTATTAAGGGACACGTCGGACAATATCGCTCGGTTGGTGCCATGCCGGTAGAGAAGGGAGACAAGGAATCGTCAGAGGGGTTCATAAATAAGCCCCGGATAAATTATCGTGGCTGAGTCTCACGGGCGATGCATCACTGTCCGCGACTCGTCCGGATGTAATAATGCATAATGCTAATTGCACGCCGCGCGTCGCACTTAGCTCTCCGGCCAATACCCACGAGTGCGCCGGCCGTGTGTGCACGAGCCAAGAGCAACGCAAAGGAGGGTTGAATTTACCCGGCAACGCGAGAGAAGCTGCTTTCTTAGATGGGAATTCCACGCCCTACTGGTTATTGCAGCTACTCGAGGCCACGAGCTGTAGAGGTTTTGTGAAATTAATTTGACGACAGCGAGTGTTTCCCTTAAACGCTTAAATTTTTAATTATTTATACACCGAGAAAAAAATTTAGTTGGATCAACGATCGCGCTGTTAAATACTTCCAACAGAAAAATATTGTTA
>JAWWEN010009498.1:0-25180 GCA_035582955.1 Sycophila texana | reverse complement strand
GGTACGATACCCTAAGTTTATCAGGTTTTGGAAGAGTTTACTTTTCTCTAGTGCTTCAAAAATGGCAGATTAAAATCAGCATTTTTTGAAATGTGCTTTTCTTCGTTGGGAGCGACGATATACTCTATCTAAATTCTATTTTACTATAATATCAGTCTCAACAGTCTTACGCCAGAGCACCATCAGTCTTAGACACGTAAAATAGTACACCGAAGTGTAGTAAAAGATAGTCATATACATATAAAAAGACATAGATAGAGAGAGAGAGAAGTAAAAGCAACAAGAGCAAAGTAAAGGAGGGGGTGAATTAAACGTCCAGGGGTCGTGTCGCCCCGCCGGTCAAACTTGGCTAATAATTCGTCAGATTGGCGCCACTACTAAGCATGCGCAACAAAAACCAATAACACCGACTCGCTCGCTCATGGCATCCCCGGCGACTTGCGCGCGCGCGTCTGTGTGTTGCCAGGGGGGAAGTGCGCGCACACAGGCCCCGACGGGCGCACGGCGAGAGACGCCTCGGAAACTACCTCGTGTGCCCCTCCCGTCTATGTATTATCTTTTTATACGCGACGTGCATTCGCCGTTTCTCATCGCCGCTTCTATACCCGCTTTGCTTTCTAATTCTTTCTTTTTTTATTTATTTATTTAGTTTTTTTTTTTATTTCCATGTTGCGTCCTTTATTTCTTCTTCATCTTCTGTACTACTTCTACTTCGTCGTCTTCTTCGACTTCTTCTTGTGCATCTGGTTTAACAGTAAATTTTATTAATGACTGCATTTTTATTACTGCCGCTCGTTATTTTTGCCGTTTTCCACTGGCGATTATATGCCGCGTCGAATTTATCGCGCACGACCGGCGCGCGGGATATAAAAGGCACATTTCGCATTATGTAGGCATAACTCGCTAAATTATCGCTACTTTGTTTCGCGTTATGCGGCGTCGAATGAATGCATCGATTTCTTAGAGCGACCTTTTCACTTTTCAGACGGCGCGCCAGCGGAATTATTATTGCAATCGTATACCTTTCGAATTGAACACGCATTGATAATAGAAAAATCCTTAAATTTCAGGAAATACTTCTGAAACTTAAAGGAAATTCTCCTTTTTCGTATATCGGCTGGTTATCTCTTGTGTACAAAAATAGGAAAATCTCCTAAACGCAAAAGGAGAATACCCTAAAGAAAAAAATCTTAGGTGTTGGATTCTTTTTTTCTTTATAGGATATTCTCCTTTTGCGTTTAAGAAGTTTTCCTCGTGACTTGCGAAAAAGGAGAATTACCTGAAATTTAAGGAAGCTCGATCTCCTGGATTTTTCTATCAGTGCTGCGCGCGGCTATTTTAATTAGCCGGCGTATTTTCATTAACATTTAGATGAAACTTCAATCCGACACATTTTTCGAAACGGCATCGTGAAAGAAACGTTAAGCTCATTACCTTTCGCTCGCTCATCTTTTTCTCGTAAGTGCACTTAATTTTCTTTTAAAATTGGACTCCGCCGCCGCGTTTTTCTTCTCCGCGCGCGTTTCCTCCCCCCACCCCCCGTCAGCTGATCCCCGCCAATAATTTTTCATTTCTCTCTACTCTATTCCAGGCGCTAAAAATTTTTCCGCGGAGTCCATCCGAGAGAAGAATGTGCACTGATTCCCTGATACAAAATTAAAAAAAAATCACAAAATAAAAAATGCTCAAATAATATTGTTAAATATTTTCATCTCTAGATCTGTTTTGTACAATTTGCGTACGTACGTTTCGCCCTCTTCTTGAGAGTTTTAGTCATGCGAATATTCGTTTTTATTCTAATTGTAATTCTCTCTTGAAAAAAGGATGGCAGGATGTTGTGAAGTATTTTAAAACGCGATTTAATTAGCTCACGGGCATATCCGCTAAATGGCGCTAAATTTAAAAATCTAACTTCCAAAATATGATATAAAAAAAAAGTGGACTTTGCTAGTAGGTTAATAAAAAGACAGTGAAATACTCTTCCTCTGAGTATTTCCAACATTACTGATATTAGCTCTTTTAAAAGATCATTACGCTAATTTACTTGTGCTTATTAACCTAAAATGAAAAATAAAAACAAAATATACACGATATACACACGAAAATGGTTAGAGTGAAATTTCACTCTTTATTTAGAATCATTCTAGAGTTAATTCATTCATATTAATAACTTCACTCGAGTAAAATGACTTAATTTCACTCTGATAGATTGATTTTTTTTTTTTAGTTTATGGTCTACCCTTTCACTCTAATTCACTCTAATCGAGTGAGTTAACTTCAATCTAAACTTCGAGTGGAAATTTCACTCCAATAGAGTCAAACTCTATTTCACTCTAGCCGATTTAGCGTGTACAAAATAAAAAAATGCTCAAATAAAGCAGCGCGCGAAGCTCGACTCAAATATAATAATTTAACTCGGCGCATTATAACTACTTCGTTAATTATCTGGCTCCTCTGAACTTCGCTTTGATTCCAACCCCCTCCTCTTCCTTCTTACTCGCGCTGCAGCCGCTACTTTATCCTGTTGTTTTAATCTTTTCTTTGTTTCTCTTTCTCCAGTCATTTATCCCTTTATACTCCAGTTTCTCGGTCGTCCCGTGCGCCACCTTCCTCCTACCCCCTACCCCCGTCCCGTGGCCTTTCATTTCATCCCCACCGCCACACACGCAGCACCCGGCGTGGCGGCACCCACCCTAACCTCGGCCCGTGTCGCTATATAGAGGCTCACCCCCTCCTCGCCAAACATGTCGCCGCCTAGCGCACGAATACAATTGAGAACACGATATCCGACGGTCTGCGCCGCTGTAGTCAAGGTTTTAACATATTTTATAGTTCGAGTATGGATTTTATTGCTCGGCCGCTGTTACTCGCGATTTTTTGTTTATTTTGAAATTATATTGCCGGAGATTTTGTGTTTAAAACTGCTCGTGGCACGGTAATCAGGTGCATCTAAATGCAGCATGTGCAGTTGAGAATATTGACGTTTGGTCCGTCCTTTTATTAACGTACTTTTTGGAATTAAATTGATAAATTGAATTAGCGCTCGGTGTATTTTGTACTTTACTTTTTAACTACTTTTTTTTTTAGTGGAAAGATGCAGTATAGTAATTATTCATTTTCAGGGTTTTTATGTGCACGTTATTTACAGTATTTTATATGTAATAATACTTTTTGGAATTAAATTGATAAATTGAATTAATACTCAGTGTATGTGGTACTTTACTTTTTAACTAATTTTTTAGTAGAAAGATTGAGTGATATAATTATTCATTTTCAGGCTTTTTATGTGCACGATATTTACAGTAATTTTTTATTTGTAATAATACTTTTTGGAATTAAATTGAATAACACTCGGTGTATTTTATTTCATACTTTACTTTTTTAGTGGAAAGATCAAATAATAATTATTAATTTTCAGGCTTCTTTTGTCTACACGATATTTATACAGTAACTTTTTATTTGCATTAACGCGATTAAGTAAATAAAAGTAATATTTTGATGCGTTGTATTATCTTTTATTCTTCAAAGCACGAAATAAATCTCGGAAATATACGCGTTTGAAATGATAAAGCAAATGAAAAGGTAAATGTAAAAAAGAAGTAAAAATAAAAATGTAATTTCCATTAAAACCCGAGTTAACGAGTTTGAATTTGTACTCTGAAATTGCATTCGAAATGCATTTGCAGAACCATATTGTTTGCCGTGATGAATGCAACCGCTTCAAATATTAAAAAAATAAATAAACGTTCGATAGCATACGGAAATACATATTTCGTAATTATTTAATTTATTACTGCGATTTTTATACTCTATAGGATGTACCGTATATTAGATATTTCATTTTTAAACAAATTTATTGTAGATTTTATATATTATACGAAAGATTACATATAATAAATGTTAGCTATTTATTTATTCATTTAATTATTTCACTTTTATTTTAAAATAGCCGGGATTCTTGTAACTTCTATTTGTATAATAAATTGTATTCATTTAAAAAAACTATCTAATTATTTAAATATTCAATATCTACACTGAGAAAAAAGTTTAATAATCACAATTAACCATTACTTGCTTTAATTAATATTTACTTGTTTCAACCAAAATTTATTTATTTCAATCAAATGTTAATTGAAATAACTAACCATTGATTTCGATTACTTACTTTTTTTTCAGTGTATATGGTACATATTTATTTATACTATGTATGTTATGTATATTATGTTATTTTATATTCGTAAATATTAAAATTTGTATAAGAAACTACGATTCTATTCTAAATGGATTTTGTAAATGTATTTTATCATGCGATTGAATAAACATAAAAAAAAATCTGCAAGTAATAATGAAACGACTGTAGAAACGCAGCGTAGCGGCGCCCACATGATTTATATTCATTATCCCCGGCAAAAGAGCATTTTTTTCTCTCTCTCTCTCTCAATAATCAGAAAGAATTTTCCATACACCAGTACACGGCCAGAAGTCCGCGTGCCATCATTTACTTTTACCCCGGGCATTCCGTTTCTTTTTCCATCTTTTTCCCTTTCTCTCAATCTCCGCGCCCGGCAGTTATATACATTCAGTCCCCTTTCTATCGCGACAACTTCGCACCACTACCGTAAAAGCCCCCGCAAGTCGGGGGCGGTTCTCGTCCCGTCCTCCACCTCCTCCTCCTCGCCCCCGCACTTTTTCCCACTCCTTTATTGTGCGCCACTTCGAGGACTACTTATTTCGGCTATTTTTGTTTGTCTCGCGCCGAGGAAAAGGACACTTTGTGCCCGGCGAAATGAAATTATTGTAATAAATGGACTGACAGGCCGTAAATTACGTTAAGCAGAGTTAAATGCGAATTTCCGGATGGACTATATGTTTGATGGGAAAGGCGCGAGGGACGAGAGAAAAATTTGGGAAAGATTCAATTTTCTGCGTAATTCATTGTTTACAAGATAGCGGCTCGAGTCTGTGTGTGGTTTACTAATTGCATTAAATTTTGGATGCGAGAAGTCGGGGCGAGGGACGGATAGGACGGAAAAGGGGAGTAATGAATGAGGGTAAATTTGAGAAATGTTTAATCTGAAAAAAAAGGTAAATATAGCGCGAAATATGAAGAGTTAGGAGACAATTTAACTGCCTACTGATCTTTTTCTCTATGTTCTCGTTCAACATTTTTATTCTCTTCGCGCTCCTTTTTTTTTATACTTTTTACTTTCTCTCTCGCTGCACTCGTTCTTTCGCTTTTTATCTCTATTATTCTCACTTCCTTCACCACTTTCTGCTCTTTTTTTTTATGTCTTTTACGAGCTGCCTCCTTTATTTCTCTTATTTTCTCTCATTTTCTTTACGTTTTCTCAATTTTTTCAGCGTTTATCCCATTTTTCTTCGGAATTCTGAAAAATCCTGTGCTTCGTCCTCGTAAAATCATTATTCTTTACGATATTAAAAACTATATTACTTTTCCGAGATTACCTACTGTTATTATAGTTCATTTAAGTACTTTTTTTCAATAACAAAATGATTAAAATTTATATAAAATATTTTTCGTAAGAGTTAGCTTTAAAATAAGCTTACTCTTTAACAACAAATATTTTATCTAAAGTTTAATCATATTTCAGAATGAAAAAAATCTTCACTTACGACTGTTAATTTCGTTTATAAAACCTTATTATTCCCATCGTAAAAGCAGTTCGTTAAATACAAACTAAAATTTCTTACGTTACATAATTCTAATCAAAATTAATTAAAATTAAAGTACCATTCAAGGAGTCACGCCCCACCGTCTGGATAGTAACAAAGTTTTCACGACTTCATAAAATTTTCCGAAAATGTACTTCAAACTCTCTTAAAAAAATAATTATAATATTACGCATACACCTCGAATAAAATAATAAAATACAAATAAATCTTTAAATTGTTATTGATGATACGATTTTAGGCTATATATTTTGGTAATTTAAAGATTAATTATGCACGTTTATTATACTAAATTAAAAAAAAAAAATTAATAAATCTCTAAATTTCCACGGCCAGAAGATAAAAAATCGCTCCGACCTGCTAACTACATGATTTCGCGAGTAGACCGTCGGTGTTCCCGCAGCCTCGCAGAGCCCCCGGGCCAGCAGGCCATCTCCGTCCCTCCCGGTCCGCCTCCACCCGCAGCGCCGCGCATAAATCGTCGATTACACTCGGCCCTCTCACCCCTTCTCGCGCCCGGTGCTTTCTTATTCTGCGCATGCGCGCAGTCGGCCGCTAATTAATTGGATTTTAATTGACAGACGAGAGCCGAAATCGTGGGTTACACTTTGCGATTTCTGAAGTGTCGCTTCGGCGGGCTCTATCGATCGCCCCCCCCCCCCACTTCCTCCTCCCCCCTCTTTGTACGCGTGCACAGGCTGTTCCCATGAGAAGGAAGCACCGGCTTTTTACGCGAGCTTTTTGGAAAATGGCGTTTGAGAATTTCAAATTGAATGTACCGCGTCTTGAAATTTTTAACGACTTTCTCCCTGCGCGGACTTGATGGACTCGCAGCCTTGTGTTATTTGTACGCGGAGGGAAATTTTATAGCAAAAATTGCGATAAATCTAGCAAAAATTACAATATTGCGACTTGTAAATGGTTCATAGACTAGACAAATGAAAAAAGTTACCAGACTGGCGAGTAAAAGTTACTAGACTTTTACTAATTTTTACTATATACAGTAAATACTACATACAGTGTTGTAACTCTAGTAATTTTTGCTCACCAGTGTGGTAAATTTTTTCATTTGGCCAGTCTGTAACTCGATTTACTATACGTATTGTAATTTTTTCTAAAAAATATCTCTCCGTATATTAAGAATGAACGAGTTGATTAGCTGGTCATTTTTTTTTCTTTTACTTGCCTCTCGTGTAAATTTGGGGATGAATATTCAGAGGATGAACGTAAACAAAAGAGACAGCGAGGTAAATTAAGTCGCGATGATTGATTGATAAGTTTGTTTGTTTTCTCTCGTTGGTAAATAATAAAGTTTTTTTATTATTTTATATTTTTTAATACGGAATTTGATGAATACACCCGAGAGCGGAGCTATACGTGGCTATAATTCACGTCGAAAGGTGGGGAGAGCGTTTTCCAATAACTTTCCTCTCTCCCAGCTGTACGTACAAAAGTATATACACGAAACGGAAAGAGCTTTCAATATCTTTACAAGCTTTTCTCAAAATCACATTTTAAGATTTCTTGCCTCATTCTTTTTATATTGGCGCTCTTTACATCTCTGCCTTTCCTTCTCTTTGCTTCTTCCTTCTTCTTCCGCTCCCTTTTAACTCAACTCGCTTGAAGGAGTTGAATTTAAACAAAAAAGTAGGGGGAGGGGGGAGGTTAAGCTCTTAAAGGGATTATTGTTCTTGAGTTAAGTATTTTTTTGAAAGATCCTGGAAATCGCATTTTGCGCTAAGTTTTCTCATTATTTTACTTAAGCTGCTGCCGTGAACTTAAACAAAAAAAAAAAAAAAAAGAAGAAGAAAAAGGGGCAATGCAACGATTAAAGCGACTCTAGCGATTACGAGGGAAGGGAAAAAAAAATTCAAAGAGCCAAAGTAAATCCGACGTTGATTGTTTGAGTTTACGATACAAATGAGCCCAGTGTATTTCACGAAATTTATGTAACATATGAAAACAATGAGTACTGGAAATGCGTCTGCGCGCGGGTTTATTATACTTTAGTTCGTGTTTACGGAGGATTTATCTATATTAGCTCGAAATGTGAAATTATCCTTGTGCAAATGATGCGCAACGCGTTGCACGTAACTAATATTCAAATCAAAATTTATGCGGATATACAATAACTTACTGCGACGCACGGTAAACTCGTGAAATGAACTTACATTGAATTCAATTAAATTAATAAATTCTTTGAATAAAAAAGTCTCGTTAGGTCCATCAAACATAGAATATTATACAATAACATATTTTCTCATTATTTTAATTTAAAAAGATATACAGCAGATTAAAAATCATTAGAAACGCGATGTCATCACTGTATGTAGATTATCTAATGTAAATGATCGTGACTTCGTAATTTAATAATTGAAAAAACATAAAAATCCGTATCGATTATATTTCAATATTCTATCAGAGATAATTAATAAAACTAAAAAAAAAATGTTTACGTAAGCACCCAATTATATTCTAAAAACAATTACGTAATCATCAAAACATTCCGAATCATTTATTTTTAATAGGAAAAAAAATGTATCCCTCCACCCCCAGAAAAAAAAGAAAGAAAGAAATTTGTCTAAAATTTTTGCAAACATCCCGCTCAGTTTTCGAAATCCGTGCTTTTTTTTGTAACAAAAGGCGATCTCTTAAAAAACCCGAAAATACAAAGCCATGAGAAATCAAAAAAGTGGAAGAACGACAGGGGACAAGGAGGGGGGGGGGGAGAGTTCCCGTCGCAAAAAGCTTAATCTTCCGCGCCGGGGTGGTGCAGATAGATAGAGAAACTCGAGAAAGAGGAGCGAGAAGGAGGGAGAAAATGAGAAAGACGACGAGTCGGTGGGGGGAGTAGGGGGAGAAGTGGATTATTTAAATGGAGAGTGACGTCGTTATAGAACGGAATGGAGTTTCCTTCGCGGAGGCGCTCATCCACACACACACGTATATACAGTGGAAAACGAAGTCTGCTAAATTACTAGGCACAAACTAGGAAATAAAGCAAGCGGTATTGACTGCGGGATTTGTGCGGGATAAAATACATTGAATTCGTACTTTACGGTAAGCTCTGCCACTTTAAACTATTTGCATTTACTCGCAGTGTGGCATTGCGTATTAATTTGTATTAGATATTTTTAATCGAGTTCCTCTTTTTTTTTTTCTTTTTTTTTAACGAATATTAATATTAATATTAATTAATATTAATTAATATTAATATTAATTAATATTAATATTATACTAATGTAAATTTAATTTCTCTTTAATTTATTGTACATTACGAGCGAATTAATTATGTAGAGTACTACATTTACTTACGCAGAATGAATATTTTATAATATTAAAATTATTATCGAAGGAATTAAGAGGATTAATTTCGAAAAAAAAAACGGAATCACTCGAGTGCGACGATAATATTATTGTTTATTCGAAAGTTTCATAAATTAAAATTATTGTAACAAATGGACATTCAGTGCCAATTAATCATGATTTTAAATAAAAGCAATATTTTCATTAAAGAAAAATAAACAAAAAAAATAATAAAGTACGTATATCCATTAATATCGATCAATGTTTATCAATCCATATAAAATTATAATTTCGTTGCTTATTTTTGTAAATTTCGCATTCTCTTTTTTCTTCATCCTACCGGTGTATACACAACACACACACACATACTTCGTCCCCGTTCGCTATATCCCTTGTACGCGAAATTCGAAATTCCGTCTTCTTTTTCAGCTTGGCAATGAAGGGCTACCCGCACACACACACAGCCATACAAACTCACGCTAACAACTGTGTACAACTATACGCTCGTGTAAAGGGGGAAGGGGGGGGTTATAGATGGCCGCGAGCGGAATGCCGAGGAAGAAGCGCCGCGTACAGTCCCACGCGAAACTTTCATTTCCCCCCTGCACTTTCCCTAACCTGTCGGTATTTGCGTTTACTTTGCAAATATACCTTCACGAGGATTTTAGCCGGAATATAGGGTAATTTTTTTTCTCGCTTCAAAAAAAATAAATAAAATTTAAAAAAAAAATTGAATGAGAGGAGAGGATTATGTATTTTCACGTTTTAGTTGTTTCAAAAATATAAGGGGAGATTCTTTATTAATTTTTGAAACAAAAATGATATTAAGATGTCGCATTAAAATTTTAATTAGATGGTGAATTTTCATCAAATCTAATTAGGACTGTTGAATTTTACATTTTACATCTTCGCGAATTACTGTGCGCTTGAGAGAGAAAAAAAGAAAGTTTTATCAATTTTCAGTATATACGTCTCAGCCCATCGCCGAAATTTTAATTAAGTACACCACTTTAATTAAGTTCAGCTCGTCGTATAATTGAATAAATTTTTGGTATATATAAAACAAAAAAAAAAAAAAAACGAATCCCTCAAAACTTCAAGCACCGCCGTCTCGCTCAACCACACACTGAGAAAAAATTCTAGTAAAAATTACTATCCTGTCCAGAAAAGTTATCATTCTGTAAAAACTATCATTCTATATTATAAATTTTACTAGACAATATATTATACATTTTACTAGAATTATCGTAAAGTTTTCAATAATTCTAATAAAATTAACAATCGGTAATTTTTCCAATACAAGATGACAATTTTTCCACCATACGACAGCGTCTATGTCCACTTTTCTAGGCAGGATAATAATTTTACTAGAATTTTTTCTCAGTGCAATAAGAGCAACTCACTATAAAAAAGAAAAAGTGAACGATCCTCGCGCACTAATCTTCAGGAAAAAAAAAAAAATCGCATCACCGAAAAAAAAAAAGAGTGAAGAGAGGAGCGTAAGGAGGAGGCCGGAGCTTGCAGCAGGGCGAGATAAACTCGCCGATCGAGCAGGAAAGTTTTGTCTGCCTCGGCGACTATACGGCGTTTGAACAAATCCCGATGATTCGAGCATATACGCGGCGAGCAAAGGGACTCCCTCGAAGGAATATCGTGTGTTTTCTTAGGGTACATTCACCTCTCCCTCTCGCTCTCCCGCGATACACAGCCGCCGCCGCGCGGATTCCGCGCAGTTTTATTTAGAACTCTCCGGTGGAGAGCCCCGCGTTTCTCCTCCTCCTCCTCCTCCCTCGACTCGTTTCTTTTTCCCGCTATGCCCGTGCCGCGCGGCTCCGCCTTCCAGGCTTCTTTTTTCGGTCCCCGCGAGCTCGAAAATCGCCGCGCGACGCAGTTGCGAAGTTCCGAATGGTCCTTCTGTCTCCGTCCCTTTCTCTCTGGGCGCACGCTATATGCTTTTTCGCTTGTCGCGAAGCCGTTATACTCGGGGCTCGCGTACTTTGTTTGGCTCAGCTTCGCTCTCGGGATTTAAATGGAGCGACGTTTTGCCTATTTGCTAAGCGTGCATTGAGAATAAACAAGCCGTTTTGTTGGGGCACTGCGATGTGTAAAAAATTTATTTATTTCTTTTTTTTTTTGGAACGTACCCCCCTCTTTGGCTTCCGGTTTGATGTGTGAACATTTTATTTGAATCGTTGCGCGTAGTTTTTTTATTTTTTATTTTTTTTTATTAGGTAATTTTATCGTGCGGTGCGGTAACGAAGATTTGATGAAAGAGGCGACGATTTTTATCGGTGCACTGGGAAAAATGCAATTTTGCGTTTAATTCAGTTTTTATTTTGTTTGCTGCTGCAACTTGGCCTTCTCGTATTTTGTAAATTATAATTTTAGACGTACACGCAGAATAATGTTACGTTAAAAATGACTACAGTCTTTAAGGAAACAAAGAAAAATTCGAAAAATAATAAAAATTGGTGAAATTACTTGCAAATTTTTCTATATAAAGTGGAAATTAAACTTTCAATCATTAATTAACTTTTTAATTTTACTATATAAAGTGGAAGTAAAATTTAATTTAAATTTATTTATTTATTTAATTAATAATTCAACAGGCTATTAAGCCTTTTACATAAAATGTGAAAACAAGTTTAATAAGCACAAATAAATGAGTGTAATATTGGGAATATTCGAAGGAAGAGTATTGTCTTTTTAACCTATTAAAAGTAGAATAAAAACCAATAAATATTTGAAAATTTACTACAGTCGCTACGGTAATTTTTTTATTGCTTTAATCAAATATACTGTAGTCTTTTTAAACGCAACATTTTTCTCCGTGTAAATGTAAATTTCAGTATAAAACTTACGTTAACTTGAAAAACAAATAGAACTATATTAAATTTCTTTTATTAAAATTTTTGCAGCACACATCGTACTCTGCCTTCAAAACGTACTTAAGAAAAAGTAATGTAATAGAATTTTCATAAAAACGTACGTTTTCGTTCAATTCATTTTTAAATTAATTTTATATTCGCATCGATCGATTACCGAGCAAGTCGCAATCGACCGACGAAACTCGTCTCCAGCAAAAACGTGCCCTTTGAATAACACTGAAATCGGAAGAGCGGACGGGTATATCCGCTCCTTATTACGGGGCATATTCCGCCTCGATCTCCCGTCGATGGCTCGGGAGGGAATCCCCCCCCCGTTTGCTCGCGAGAGGAGCAAATTGAAATCGCGCCCTTGGGGCCCGACCCGCGAATCCATTGCACCATTTACTGGACGGAAGTAAGAGAGAGAGAGGCACTGAAAAAGTCGATAGAGAATCGTCGATAAATTCCGAGATATGAAATCCGTGCTCTACTTTGATCTGGTGCTCTTTACCCCTCCCTCTCTCTCTCTCTCTCTTTTTTTTTTTATTTCCTTCCGAAAAACGACGGCTTATCCCATTCACGAGTAGAGCCGATAGGGCCAGCTATTTGTGTGCACTTGCGTAATTTTTAGCACGAGTAGGTCGACGGGGAAAGGGGGAAGGGGGGCATTCATTCGTGGAGTTAATGGATTTTTCACAATTCAGCTGGATAAATGGATAAATCTGGTTAATGGATTAAAATCTTTCGATCAGCTGCTTTTAGTGATTCTATAATGTTTATCACTGTAACTATAAACGATTTAAAAAAAAACTTATTTATTTTGTCGGTCATTTTTAAATAGTAACGTTCACAATAATGTACGTTTTATTTTTAAAAACTAATATTGACGAAACATTTAACTACGAAGCACAAATACAGCGACGTACGTGCTTTTAAAAGCTACTTTAAAAAAAAAAAAAAAAAAAAAAAAAAAAAAAAAAAAAAAAAAAAAAAAAAAAAAAAAAAAAAAAAAAAAAAAAAAAACAGATTGCTATATACAGCAAAAACTTTATCTCGTTTATTTTTTTATCAAAGAATTTAAGAATTTTTTTTAAATAAATCATACAGTAACTATACTGAATATAATACTACAACTAAATGAGGATGTGAACGTGAGTTTCAAAACATTGTTGAAGGAAGCATTACTAGCAGTTTATTAGTAATTTGTATGATCTAGCGGTTATTTAAGTTATTACAGTTTAAAAAATGTATTCTAATGGGTATATATTATGAACCCGTAAATTTATTGTAAAATAAAAAATAAAATAAAATAAAATAATCGCTGTAGGTTTTTAAATTTTATGACAGACATAAATTTACAACGATTCGAACGTAAGCTATTTTTAATAATAAACAATAACGTCTATGGCTCTGTAATTTCCGCACATCGCCAATGTTGGAATCGTAACTCGTAATTCATGCACACGTCAATTTCCATAACGAGTATCAGAAAAAATTAAAAATTAAACCTTGATTTAAATTGATTTAAACCATACGATCCCATGCCACACGAGAGAAAGAGAGAGAGAGAGATACATATATATATATATATATAAATTCAAGTGACCCAAATCCCGGGTCAGAGAAGCCTCATTCCGCGCGTTGCGTGCATCTATCCGACGAAAGTAATATAATTATAATAACGGAATATCATTTCGATTGTGCGCGGAACAAAAGGCGGGATCGGTAATTGCGGCGACGGGCAATCAAATTTTATATCACGGCGAGAGCGGGGGAGGTACCCCCCTCTTGGCGGCGGAAAAGCAGGAAATACGAGAATGACGATCCATTTGGCCAATCGCAAAATTTAATATAATCCCGTGAGCGTCGCGCGCGCGAGCGCGCAGGCGCACATATAATAATTACGAGAAAGTTTCCGCGAGCTTATTACCCGCTTGTGTGCACGAGAAACTGCGTAATTTAAAGATGTCACATAATTTAGCCCGAGCCGAGTTTTCGCTCGCGCTCGTATTAAATTGCTGGATGTTGGGGAGGAAAATTTTTCGTCTGGTGGTATATACATATACGTGCTACTTACGGACCCCGTGCTGCTTTTGCGAAGGACGTCTGACTTACCTGAAACAAAAAAAAAAGAAAAGTTTTTCATTTAATTTCGAGGAGTTTGCTGAATGCATTGTTGGGCGAGAATAATTGTAAATGTAAAAAGAGAGAAAATTTTAATGGAATGATAAATTTTTAAAATGTACTTGGAGATAAATGTTTTATTAAAAATTCGCGTATAGCCTTTATAGTAAAACGAAGAGAAAGTCAAAAGTTTAGAAGAGTAGAGTAATTAAAAAATTTTTTCTAAAAATTTAATAATGAGAGTAACAATACTACAATTGCATTAAATCTCATTATTAAATTTTTAGAAAAATAATAACGATATTATTCTGGATATTTTCAAATTTACCTAGTCACGAAACTAATATTTTCATAATTTCTTTCAACTTTATTTCTCTCTTTTAAAGGCTACAGTATAATTTTTAATCAAAAAAATACGTTTCCGTAAAGGATCGTATATAAAAAAGAAATTTAAAAGATTTTTGCGACCTTTACATTTCTATATTTATTAAAAAATATTATTTTTTTTTTTTTTTTAATAAACTGTCATTTGCTCTTTCTTACGGCGACAACCGCAATATATTTTGAAAGTAAAAGAGTCCGAAAACTTCGTAGTCCATGAAAATTAAAATTTAAAAAATCAATTTTCACAAGAACGACAATGGCCCTCTGGTACGGCATAATGAAAGCGGCGCTATCGATCGTTTATCGTGGCGAGTCCGGTGCAGGAAAAAAAAAAGAGGGAAGGGAAAAAAACGAGAGTCGCGCGTGAATTAAACATTTTCACGGCGTCGGCGCGTCCCTTTGGATCCTCGCTTTTACGACCCAGGTTTTATGTACGAAAACTGCGAAGCCATCTTTTCTTACACGTATGCGCTCTCCACTCGTAAGGAAAACGGCGGTGCAAATGTCGACTTCATAGAAAAGCACCGACAAGCTATTACTTCGCATAAATCTGAATGGGATTGTTTTAACGAATAAAAAGGTTTAATAAATCTTGTGGTTGTTAATTCTTTTTCCGTTTAAAGTAGGAGTATAACGAGGAGCTATTTGCTTTTCTCTTATCAGATAGTGTTACGTGAATTTAAATCTTTTTTTTGCGCCGATATTTATTGAAACTAAAAAGGACAATGAATAGATTATGTGATTTTTTTAATCATTTATTTATAAATTTTGTTGTTAATTTAGATGGCATTGTAAATTATCATAACTTTTTATTATAACTTTAAAATGGCTGTGAACTTTCTATCTTTGTATTTTACCAAATATTTTTAATTTAAAACTGTTTTTATAAATTTATAAATTTATACACGATATACAAGCAATAATTTATTATATTGAAAGTAAAATTTGTAAATATTGTAATTTACAATAAACTATTCTTTATTATTCTTTATTCTATATTCTTCTATTCTATTCTATTATTTAAATTAAATATATTATATGTACAATATTTATTAACACCAAAAAAAAGATATAACGTAAAGGATATTTTAATTATAAACGGATAATGCGCTGCAAATCACTTTTCTACGTTTTAACGAGACTCCAAAGTTTTATGCACGAAAAGAGATTTAATATAATATTGCACTTTGTATGTTGCATCATACCCGTTCGAATTAAAATCGTAATTTTTAATCCCTTTTTATCCGTTCGAAAAAAACTCGCCGATTTTAATAATCATTCAATTATTTCGTCAAAGCCCACATAACGAGCGCGCAAAAGATAATCGAGTCAAAATTATACCGAACAGCCTTTAAAGCAGAACAGTATAACAATAAAAAATTCAATCCAATAAGAATAACAAATTGACAATCGCCCGTACAAAGGACTGTAAGAATCACAGCGGAAGATACTTTCAAGCCGTCGCTTCTGCGTTAATAAAAAAAAAAAAAAAGAAAAAAGTAGGTTCCCCATTTTCCGAGCGTTTGCTCGAGCTCCCATAATTACCGGCATAAAGCAGCGACGCGCGCCGCCACCAATTTCGCGGGTGCGGCAAGAAAAAAAAAAGGAGGGAAAATCCGAGCAAGAGGGAGATAAGGGGTTTTCGGTAGTAGCCGTTGTTCCGGCACGACGCCCGCCGTCGATCTTCCCCGCCTCTCTGCTCGCAACCACCGCCTCTTGCGCCGTTGCTGATAACTCGAGTGCGGCTCTACTCGGCACACGCGGAATATCCACCGAGGCAAAAAAAAAAAAAAAAATCATGGGGGATGAAAGAGGGATGAATCGTTGAGGAGGTAATGAACGCATACGTCGCGGGAAGTAAATTTGTTTTCAAGGACTGGGGTATAATTTTTTTTTTGTTGTAATATGGAATGAGGGAAATCGGGGTGCATTGAACCAACGAAATGTTCTTTGTATTATTTACGTTAGTTATGTAATTTACTTTGGTCGTGTTACGTATAATACTTCAGCTAAGGTCGGACGTTTGATGTTTAAAAAGTTTCAGGAAAAATAAAATATACGTCGAATTTTTATCACGCATTTGCACACTATGTTAAATTTGAATAACAAATGTATTTACATCAAAAGGCGCATGCTAAAACAAAATTTTCGGAGAGGTATGTAAAATATATAAGCTTTTCATTGAATCGCATAAAATGTGTCAAACTGATTTTATTCGAAACTCAATAAATCGTGAAAATTGAACGCGTGCCTTGTATTTTGATTTTACGGTGCCGCGTTACACAAACTGAAATTTCGCTGCCGGCACGACAGTGCAGATAAAGAAAAATCGAATGCATGTCCGTACTTTTTGAACTGGAAAATATATGAATACATTTTATTAGAAAGTTGCTTTTAAAAGGGCCTTTAGTGTTAAATAATATTTTACATAAATGTGAATAAATATAGTCTTTGATTATTTGATTAATTTCAAAGGATGCAGCTGTTACAAATACCAATAATTAAACTAACAGCAAACAATTATTTTACGTTTCAATAATAAAGATTAAAAGCAACGTTCAACAAAGTTATTTTGAATGTAACTTTATAGTTTCATATTTGATTAAAATTATCGCAGAATATTTAGCGTACACGTAAATTTACACGATACAACAATTAATTTCAAAGTTCCATTATCAAATATGTCAAAGACGAACATTTTTCGAAAAGAGATCTAAAAAAAAATTGTTTCTCTCAAACTGAACATTCAGAAGTTAATAAAAATAAAAATTTCTCTATTCCACTGCAGAAAGGACTTCCAGGAAAATTGTAAAATAAAAATCGCGTATCTGAACTGAATGCTCAAAAAGGTATTACAGTACCCGAATATGTGTACATACACGTGCATTAAAACATTTTTTAAAATCTAAAAAATAAACCTGCGCGTAAAATGCAGAAAAAATCTTTTCCACCGCAACAGTTCTTTTGTGAGCGAGTAAAAAAAAACTTTATATATAAAAAGAAAAACGCACGACGAGGCAAGTATAAGGTTCGCGGAAAACTTGAAAAATGTGAATCAGAGCGAAAACACAGGGCCGTCTTGCTTATAAATTAAAATATTCGTCGAGAACGGGAGTCGAAAATAAAGTCGCACGACTACGAAAAGAGGCGAAAGACACGCCCATTCGCTTCAGTATCCTGCGCGGGCTTATCGTTTCTTCCCTCGCTTTTCTCTGCTGTGCCTCGGCGCTTTTTTTTTTTTTATCAAGCGCAAGGGGGCGGATTAGAGACTGTTTTCTTTGCCCTTTTTACATACTTCCACTGCCGCGGTCAAGTTTTAACTACACCGGCAAAATGCTGGAGCTTGCTATTATTGTTTGATTAAATTTTAAAAATTTTGTAGCGCGAGAGTTTTAAAAAATAATGTGGTTCAACTTTGGAGGACATTAAAATATGAAATTTTTTTTTGGATAAAAGTGTAAAAGTGTTGCTTTGGATTACAAAGGTGTGCAAAATATTGTAAATTTCGTAAAAGTGCTGTTTTTGCGTTAGACCCTCGTTATGATAATATTTACGAGTACTATAATGATAATGACGGAGAAAAAAAATTTAAAAAGGAGATGCTGTGCGTATATTTATTTTATTTTTGAAAACTCATCAAGATCGCATTTCATTTTCATGAAGTTTAAAACCAGTTCCTTGCCCGGAGTACTTAAAATAAAATTAAAAAATATTGCGTCGCTACTGTGAGTAAAAATATTAAATTTCTCCTGCAGAATGTATATAAGTTCGCATGAAACGTGATTAATAACGCACCGGAGAGGATGAAAAGGAAAAAAAAAAGTTATTTAATTAACCGCGGATTCGAAATACATAAATACATTCTCATCAAGAGTAAATTCTGCGAACTTAAAAAAAAAAAAAAAATATACACAAGTTTAATTAACTTTATTTCACCAATGATTTATTTGTTTATTGAATTCGAATTCCCTAATGCAACATAAAAAAGGAGAAGCTCATCCTTCCAGTTAACGTTACAACTGTCGGTATAACCAACGACTCTATTGAAAATCCCATTTCTCACACTTTAACTCCGCCGAGCGAGCAGAACCTGTTCGATTCCTGCCTGTGCCCCCCTTTTCCTCTCTTCCATGGTGAAATCTCCAACGCGCTCGTCGCTTTAATAAAATATCGGGCGCCGTCCCGGAAAATTTCTGCAAGACGAACAAAAGCGAATTTGCTCGGTATACAATAATAAACTACTAACGTCCGGGATCAGAGCTTGAAAAGCCGCGCGTGAGAGCTTTTCCCATTGTTAATATACGAAGCACCGCGTTATACCTGGGCTACATCCTCCACCCCCTGCCCCTTTGGCCCCCGAATTTCGACGCGGTCTAAAATTTGCATAAATCCAAAGTGGAAAATCAAGTTCGCTTAATCCGCGCCGCGCGAACGACAAAACCACCCCGCGAGACTGACACCTCGTTATATACATTGCGCCAGATGCGCGGGAGGAGAAAGAAGAGATGCACCGCTAACAGTTCGGTGTGAATCAACTTACAGATTTTTTTATTTACTTTTTTTTTTTTTTTTAATGTGTCCGACGGCCTTTCAATTTATTTTCCATTAGCTATCGCGTTTCGTGATTTATTCATAATTTATATTTTTTTGCTTCTTTTTTCTATTGAACAAGACGAATTAGTGTGTAATCACATTTTCTTTTGTTTCTCTTGTTGCTTCATTTCGTGATTTTTTCTAAATGAATATTATTAATATAATTATATTAAAAGATAATACTTATTATGATTTTTTTAAATTAAATAGTGTGATTTAAAATGCAACGATATACCTATAATATTTATTAATATAAATAGGTAAAATTATTAATTAAATTTGATTATTATTAAATTCTAATAATCAAACATTATATACTTAGTTTTTAAATTTAAATTTCACGATTAAAAATTGTATTTTATGTATTGTTATATGAAATTCCACAAAATAGTTGTTTTATGTGCACTCTTTTTTGTGTTTTTTTTTAAACACGAAGAATATGTTTAAGATACATTCCTTCTAAAGTTGAATTAATGGAAAATTTCTAAAATTAGAGGAAACTGCTCCACTAACTATTAAATAATGAAGTTCTTCCCACCAATTTTTAATGAAATTTCACTAATTACAGTAGTTCTTCACTAATTCAACTGTAGGTAGTAGTTCTTTTAACTTTACGTATTAAATTAAAACACAATCTGTATATAGTTTATTAATTAATAAACAAATTTTATGTTTTGTTATTGTTCGTTCAATTACATATTTCAATTATAAAAACAAAATAAGCGTTTAGAATTGAGCAGATTTTTAATAGTATATAATTGTTTACAATTTTGATTATTGCCGTCACGTAATTATAAACGAAATAAATAAAAATAAATTGAATAAAGTAAATAAAGAAGATTTATTTTAAATAGGCAATATTTTACAGATGTGTACATTTGCATGTTCGTCTGGTATTGCATCGACGGCGAAACGAAAAGGCGAACGTGTCGTAAATTGCGAAAATGACTCGCAGGCGGAAGAGCAACTCCCCGTAATTGACAATGACCCTCGATAATACCCGATGCGTGAGTGGAAGTATGCGTGCTCGAAAAAAAATCCGGGAGGAATCCCCCGCCTCTGCTGTTCGCTCTACGGGGGTTAATGTACCTCTCACGGCTTCGATGTAGACGCACGTATTTATTTATTTATTTTTCAAAATAACAAATCGCTCCTTTTTTTTTCACTTTACGACGATGCTTTCGTCATTTTACTTTTTTGAAAAAATATTGGGAAAGTATGCCGCTTTTTAAAATTGCAGTATATAGTCATAATTTTAGTGTTCTCGTAGACTGACATTAGTAAATGATATTAAAAGCGCGAATAAAAATACAGAACAAGAAATGTATAATAAGAATAATTGTATAAACAAATTTTTATTTCTGACATTATTAAAAACAAGAATTATTAAATTTGTTAGATTTGGAATAAGCAAGACTTTGTAAGATTTACATATAGGAAATTGTGAAAGGGACTTTACAAGAAGCTATTAAAATTTTTTCAATTATTAAGTTTTTTTAAAAAAATATTAAAATTGGCTGTATTTGTAATTTTTAGTAGATTTCGATAAATAATTTGTAGTATTAGAAGGAAAAATGCTTTATTTTCTTTATTTCTTTTTTACTAGGTATCTCCTGCGAAAATGATTTTATACAAAATCTCGGTGTGCATTTTCAATGAAGTTGTACAAAAGTATGCTTGGAGAGTGTACGCACCAACGAAATTAATTAGGGAGATTAAAAGTTAATATAAATAGCTGGCAGCGGAAGAATTCACGGTAGGTGCACGCGCAATTAAACAAAAAGTTCGGAGTTAAAAAAAAAAGTAACACAAGTTTTTTTTCTCCGGCTCAAGCGGTCCGAATAATTATTCTCAGATCATCGTTCCCGGAAATTTTCTGTGCTGCCTCGCGCCAGTTTATAGTCCCTGCATTAAACTTTAATTAGAGAACCTTAAAGCGTAAAGGTTTTACTAGCGCTTCCTACTAGATAAACAAAATTTAAATAGAAGCGCATTTAATTTCATGACAAACAAACCGTGTGTACGCTTCTGAAAGTTTCCGCGCATAATTTATCCTTTATACGTGTTATTGAAAATTTTTATTCGAACGCACGGCGAAATTCTTTTATAAACAAATAAAACTTCGCAATAAACTGCGTATGGCTTCTTTTTTTTTTTTATTCGCTGCACAAAAGTGTACATTCAAGTAATTGAATTTCGCACTTTGAATTTCTTACGCTTTTATTATAATTTATTTAATAAAATATTTGTAATTAAAAACGACTAAACGCCGTAATAATCTCGGATAAATTTTCCAGGAAACAGCTAAATTTCGTAATACATTAATTATTATACTTACACTGAGAGAAAAATTTGGTAATTTTAAGTAAATATTTACTTCAATAGTACTTGTTAAATATTTCTTTGTATAAAGTAATTATTTTTTTGAAACTGCTAAATTTATTTAGAAACAACTAAATTCATTTAGTTTTAAAGAAATATTTGTTTGATTCAAAAAAATATTTAACAAGTACTATTGAAGTAAATATTTACTTAAAAAAAACTACTAAATTTTTTTTTAGCGTAAATTTATCGAACAAACACATTTGATTAAAACCGATAAACAAAAAATCGCAAGAATTCCGAATAAAAGTTCACTTAAAAAAAAAAAAAACGCAAAAATTAAATCAGGCACTTTTTACGAAAAAATTTTGCGTCCACACAATACTCGACGAATTAAAAACATCGGAACACAGCGTATGCGAGCCGTAAAAAAATGTTTTAAAAACCTTATTAAGCGTGAAAATCGTGCGGAATATAATAAAAAAAAAAAAACAAAAAAAAGCACCGCGAGTTAGTTATAAAAAAGTACACCGCGCGTCGGTCGTTACACGCAACGCCGGCTAAAAATTCGACGGCGCGGCGCGCTTGCCCGCGCAAAAAGATATTTACGGCGATACTTTTCATTCCACCTTTATACGCTTTTTATTTCCGTGTCCCCCTTCACCCCCCGCAGCCCGGCCCTCTAACCACCCCGTCGCTCGGTTCTCTCTCCCTTTCACTTTTCATCTCGCTCCTCATCTGTATATCGGCGCAAGCGCCGAGAGGCCGGGGCCCACCCCCGTCGCGCGCGCCTTTGTCGTCCCTCGCCTCAAAGTTCAGCGCTATTTTCCCCGCCAGTCCTCGTTCGCGCGAGCTCACCACCCCCCGCACCCCCTCTTGCACCCCCTGCCACCGCTTTGTTTCTTTCCCGACTTTATTCGACGGGTTTTCTTGCAAAAGTCCTCCTTTAACTTTTCGCCTCTATTATTTTGTCGGCGCTTCCTTCCCCTCGTTTTTCTCTCTCTCTCTTTTTCTCTACTCTGCTTTTTTCTTTCAGCTCCTATACCCGGGCCCCCGTGATTTTACACAGTGTACATTTTTATTTCGAGAGCGGGTGGTACGTGCATAGGCGATCTGTATAAATTTATTTTATTTTATTTTATTTTGAGATTTTTTTATTTAGAGACAATTATACGAAGTTTGGGCAACGGTTCCACAAGCCACTGACCAACGAACCTGCTTAATTCGTTATTTCAGACCGTCGATGGCCAGTGAATGTTGAAAAATATTGAAAATCTTAAAAATATATCGGGTCACTAGAAACTAGTTAAGCAAACTGTTTGAGGTGTACCATTGTGTTATATTATTGATAAAAAATTATAATACCCGCGTAAAAATAAATTAATTTAGATAAATTTAGATAAATATAGATAAATTTAGATAAATATAGATAAATTTAGATAAATTTAGATAAATTTAGATAAATTTAGATAAATTTAGATAAATTTAGATACATTTAGATAAATTTAGATAAATTTAGATAAATTTAGATAAATTTAGATAAATTTAGATAAATTTAGATAATTTTAGATAAATTTAGATAAACTTTATATAAATTTGGCATATGGGATTTTCCCAAACTAGAAGCAAACGTGAACGTTTTCAAGTTTTGAAAAATCCCAAATGCCAATATAAAGTTTATCTAAATTTATATAAATTTATCTAAATTAATTTTTATTATTACGCGGGTATATCCAAAATTAAGTTCCACAAGGTTAAGTTCCACTTACCAGGGTACGCCTGGTAGAAAATTAACTATCTGGTCTGATTGGTTCGTCAATTCTGATTATTTATTGACCGCATATTTATATCGTCTGTCACTATTGTGTTAACTGTTATTTGTTATAAAAAAATTAATTGAGAATTTTGAGAATTTGAGAATCTGCTGAGAATCTAATGATTAATGAATGGATTATTTAATAGATCAATTTGCTAATTCAGCACGGACTCTATACTATGGTAATGTGCGATCAATCTTAACGACTGTTATATTGTAAACTATAAACGGCAGTTATCGTATTTTGATTTATGGAAACTGAGCCTCTATTCTGATCAGAAATTGTTGCATATAAGATTTCTTGTCAAAATTTTAACTATAGGTTGACAAATCATTACAAACTTAATTATATTCTGATGAATTTCTGATTTGTTTGAAAATTTTCATTTCGAAATCGAAAATACAGGCAATCTATCTATGAAAGGTTCGTTAAATTTATTACTTTTTTTTCTCTGATTGAGGTGGAATTAATTTTTCATTTAAAAGCATTTTTTAAAATTTTATTTCGAGGATTAAACGAGGTCGTATTGTATGCAATATATATATATATATTTTTTGTTTTATTGAGTGGAACTTTCATTCGCTCAGATTTATTATTTTGACGTTGACGTCACTTTGCGTATGAATAAACGAAAAACTCGTCGATGCAAATTGTGCACCTTCTATTTACTTTGACGCGAATAACAGTTTACATCAGATATTGCGATGCCGTAATAACTTGGGAGATGTACATATTGCGCTGAAACGGGATAATCAATCAATCATTCAACCTCCGGTTGCGACGTTTCGTTACAAAAAAAAAAGAAAAAAAAGCTGGCGCTTTATTTAATCAATATCTACGGAAATGGGATCGTAAAAAATGTATTATCTCGCAAATCCAGTGATGTTGATTATAATGGAAATGTCGAAAATTAAAATTCAAAGTGGCTCGAACGTTTTTTTTTTTTTTATTTTGATATGCAAGTCGCTCTATCGTCGCGAACGAATTGCGCCAATTTTTCTTCAACTACGTTTGCGCGTGTGCATTATCCTCTTTGCTGATAAAGAAAGAAAAATTTTCCAAACTTGGGCTACAATAAAAATTTACGCGTTATTATAGTTTGCCCGACTGTATACTGGTCACGTAAACACGAAAATTTCGTAAAATAGAAATGCGCAAGTATTTTTTTTTTTTATTTATTTTCGACTCAAGAGAGAATTAAAAATTATTGCAGGCAGAGTGACAAAACGCCATTTTTATGAGCGCAGTATTTTACTACTGCGTACTTTTTGTCGATCGTTTTTTTCCCCTTGTCGCGGCGCTCTCCGCTATGCATTTCTTTTCGACTTTCTTTAAACTCTCGAATCTTTTCTCCGTCCTCCTCGCTCCAGCGACTGCCGCCCCCTCGCCCCTCTTTATCTTGCGCAGCCCGGCTAATGCCCATTCTGAATAACAATTCGTCCGCGGGTATAGTAGAGAGCTCGGGGAGGGATTATATATATGTATACACGGGGATATTTTTCGACGTCAAGTGCAACGGAATGAGATTCAATAAAAGCTCTTTACTTTTTGGAATACTTTAAATCAACTGCGAAACTAGACGCTCTCTCTCTCTCTGTTTTTTTTTTCCTCTTTTTTTTTCTCGTTGCGCGGCCGATGCGATGCCTTTTTTTTATTTCGCCTTTCCATTTGTTTATCATGCGTTTGTTCATTTCATTAGAATTTCATGGTTTTAATGGTAAATATATACATCAGGAGCAGTCAATTATTTCTTCTTTTAGCAAAATAAAAAGTACTGATTTTTATTGAAAGGGTATATAGGCATTATACGAGAAAGAAAAAATACTATTGTTGTAATAAAACCTTTAATTACCCTCTAAATTTAATCCAGTGAAATCCCACTGAATTTCAAAACAGTGACATATTTTTGACCGATAAATAGGGAAATTTCACTATTTTTCAGTCAAAAGTATGTCACTGCTTTTAAATTCAGTGGGACTTCACTGGACTAAATTTAGAGAGTACACGGAGAGAAATTTATATCAAAAATTACCGTTGTTTTGACGGTAACCATGGACTATTTGCGCTGATCAGATT
>JAWWEN010009477.1:0-25197 GCA_035582955.1 Sycophila texana | reverse complement strand
TTCACTGTAAATCAGTGAATTTTCACTGTAAAATAGTTATAAGTGCGCAAACTTCACTGTTTCAACTTTAGAGAGTAGTCTTGTACACCCACTTGAAATAAATTCTGATAAGTCGCACCCTCAGAGGTAGATAGTATAGATTGCTATATAGTTATACGAGCACAAACGGAACAAAAAGAAAAATATTTATAAGAAATAATGAACATTGAAAAAAAAATCGTTTTCAAACATACTTTTTGAATGCACTTTGAAAATTGTTTGGAAAAACGCATTTTCACTTGGTGGGGTTGACTGATCTCTATTTATTTAGTTTATTTCTATTTAAGTAGCTTTAGTAAATACTGTAGTACACTGAGAGAATTTTCTCGTAAAAATTTACCATGATTTTCCCGTAAAAATTTAAAGTATCCTAACCATCTTACGATTACGTTTTTTCACGTAACTGCTACGGAAAAATCACTGTAATTTTTACGACAAAATTCTCTCAGATTTATTTTTAATGCTACGCTTTTATCAGTGAACCTTTTCCTCAATGAATAATTAAAAACGCCCGTTCAAAGTGTCTCAAAGCAATCGATCGACATAATTATAGTGTGCATTTGAATATGCATATTACCTCGCTGGTATTTTCTGTAGAAGTTAATAACGACGCGACGAAAAAAAAGGAGAACGTTGCGCAACATAGTCTATAGGCGCCTTTAAAATATGCACTTTCTTTGACGATATTCAGACACGCCGAGGCAGCTAGCCCAGAGTCATAAACGTATAGCGAAATTACACGAGCAAACCTTTAAGATCGTCGAGTCTAATCAAACTCTACAGCACATTCGAGCAAGGCGTTTCGCATAATTTACGAGACGAGTTGTACTGGCCAATCAAGTAATATTTATTTGTCGCTTGATATACTCGCGAAAGCTGTTTTAAAAGTGCCGAATTTTTACGGTTCACCCTCCGCGCTTATTTTTATATCGCTTTTATATATGCTTAACGAATCCTGGTATACTCCCATTTCTTTCTTCTGTTATGTACTTTACGATCTTTTTTATCATACTATCTACTCTGCACGCGAATTTTTTTCATTTGAAATGTCGTCATTATGTTTGCTTCGAATTTTATATTTAGTTTTTTGTATACTTGAATTTTTGCTTTATTGAATTATAGCCGTACTTATTGATCGTATTCAAAATAGATTTATAGTTGTCGTAAATATTTGCGAAACGTGTGATATAATTTATTCATTGGATTTTATATCCTAAAGATATTTTTATGAATTACAAAGCGTGTTAGTTCCACGAGAATAACATAATTACTATATACCTCTGCAAAACTAGTCTCAATTAAACACTAATTTCCATTAAAATTAAGTTATTTTATTTTAAATCGAAGCCTACACTTTCGTTAATTACTGATATAAAGTAATAAAGATTTAGCGTAGTCTGATAAATAATATCTGCAAACTTCGCGCACCATATAATTAATCAAGAATCGTAATATAATTAACCACGAATCGTATTATATCGAAAATTAAACGATGACAAGAGTTAACCCAACAATGTAAAATATCAGTCACGTATTCATATTGAAAAAAAAAATACACCCGTGAATGAAAAGCTATTAAAAAAAAAGCAAAATAAACATTAGCTCGGTCGATTCACGATTACCACGGAAGATCGCTATACGGCATAGCTCGTCCTTGGCATTCGTTCGCCTCGGCTTATGAATTCCCCTACCGGCAGCTCCTCCAGCTCCCATATCCGATCGATCGATCGAGGGACAGCCGCGCGTTCGACGCAACGAAAAAAAGAAGATCAATAAGAAAAAAAAAATCCCGTCGGATAAAAAAAGAGAGTGAGAGAGAGAAAAAAAAAAGGCATCCGCATCGGCCGCGGAGGCCTATAACAGAGATGCTCTCGCGCGCTGGCCGGGCGTTCGTCCATATAGGGAGCGAAAGTGTACCGCTCGACGTGCGCTCGCGCTGCTTTTTTGGCGCACCGGGGCGAAAGATAAAAATCGCGCGGCGGCGGCGCTTTTCCCTTTTTTCCTATGTGATGGGCGCGGGTGGGGGCCGATCGACTTTAAGGAGGCTCACCAGTCTCTTATACGGTAAAATCGAAATCCAACTTTGAGACTTAAAACTTGGTATACGTATAAGTCTGTTAGATTGTTTGGAAAAAAAAAATAGTGGATCCACCGTCTGGTTGTTGAGCAAATAGCTCGTAAAGTTAGTCATTTTACACGCCTTAGTATATCTATAGCCATAAAGAGCGAGCCGTACCGGTGGATCGCCTTCCCCATTTCCCCTTGATTTCCCCCCCCCCCCCTGCGCGCGCTGACATAATCGAGCGCGGAAAGCGCCGGCAATTAGAGGCTTCCCCGCGCGAGGTGGACAATTCCGTACGAGCCGTTGATTGTTTCTCGGAATATTTAAGGAGCGCTTTTTAAGGCTCGCGGTGCTTTATTTTTTCTTGTTCTTTCCCGCGATTTTTTTTTCCCTCGTCACTGTAAAGGCCGTTCGCGCGGCGCCAGATCGAGGAATTGAGTAAGAGGGCGACTGGGGGTTTTCTCTCCTTACACTTGGCAGAGTGGCAATTAATTTAATTATGATCCTTCGGCGCTTATGGCAATGAGTCACATGGCGAATTGTCTCTCTTATTGAGTGACGCCTGTTTTTTTTTTTTTTTTTTTTTTTTTTTTAGTTGGGTTGGTCGGTGTACGAGGGAGATACGCGATTTTTTTAAATGATATTTGGGGAATTTGTAGCAATGATGAAGCGTGATAAATGGGAGATGTTGCAATAACAACTTTTTTGGCTAGTTAT
Organism: Sycophila texana; assembly: GCA_035582955.1. Lineage (NCBI taxonomy): Eukaryota > Metazoa > Arthropoda > Insecta > Hymenoptera > Eurytomidae > Sycophila > Sycophila texana. The sequence goes on along the minus strand of JAWWEN010009477.1, from coordinate 22,379 downwards.
GAATATTTTTGAAATAAAATTTATTGCTCTTAAAATTCAAATTTAAAGATGAAAAATTTTATGAGTTGTATTGAGTAACAGAATTCTATTTTCACTAATAAGGACAAATGAAGAAAGAACCTCACAGCATCAAAAAATTTGATTTTGTGTTTTAAAAATAGTGGGCGTTAGATCTTTTAATATTTTACTTTAATCTTACAGTTTGTTAACGTTAATTTTGCTTTATTTATTTAATTAGAAGACTAACAAGTAATTGGAATCATCTTAAACATTGACCTCGAGAAGTTCAATAGTGCACAAAGATTTAAAGCTCCGATAAGGAATATGTATTAATCTTAATTGAATGACTAACATTTAAATGTAAAGTGATAAAAAAATCCAGTGATATGAATGAAGTAAAATATCTCTCTGTCAATACGTTCTCTGTTAGAAACACCATGGCGAGATGTTTTGAATTTAAAATTGAATTAATGAATGAGCAAATGTCCGGTAAATTTGAATGGCGCCGAAAATAAAAAAATTTTGATACAAGTGTAAAATAAGTAACACAAATATAAATGAAACTTTATAGTAACAATTGTATTTTTTATTTGTATTCTGAATAAAATTGGTTCGATGAATTATTATTTTATTCAATAGATCCTCGTTACTGGTATCCGTTTAGAACATATATAGGATAATATTATGTAATTGAAATCTATTTCTTCTATTCAATTCAAAAAGTATAATTTTTCAATAAAATAGAATTAATTGAAATTAATAACGTAAATAACGATTCTACTTATTACAAGTTCAAATTTCTCTCCGTTTCTTAGAAAAGTCTATGCGCATGAGCTTTGCGAAAACAATAGGTTCCGCATTCTTTCTTCTTTCTTTCACTGAACCATGCGTAACTTTGCATAAACACGGTGACACTAACAAAAACTGCAGTTGTTAATATTCAGCTGTAAGATTTCAGAAAGAAAAGAAAGATATTGCTCCGACGTTAAAAGTAAGCGCGGCGCAGTGAGTCACGTCTGCGCCATCAATAAAGATGTATCTTTTTTCCAAGCCAAAAAATTATTGACACGTCTCAAGTGCTACAATAAAGCATTGAAATAAAAATCCCTAGTATGTATACCAATGTCGATCATTTCATCCGAAGCATGCAACTTACTCAAAGTACAGTAATAATATTTTATCAAAAAAATTGTTAATAGTTCTTTCAATTCGAAATACAAACATTGCAAATTTCCATCACCTTAAAAAAAAAAAAACAAACTAAGATTTCAATTAATTTTGTTTATTCTACTTTTTATGCTTGATAACCAAATTTCCGCTGCGTAATCAAAGAAATTACCGATCAGACGATATACATCTGCAAGATAAATCGGTACTTTTTTCGAATCATCACGTCAAAGTAGAATTTCGCTCCAAATCGCTTATCACTGCGCAGACCTCGTTCACGAAAGAAAAAAAAAATCCGACATTTAAACAACCACGCACAAATAAACTCGACACCCGTATAATCCCCGGCAAAGAGTCACTCACGTCCGCCGCGACCGCAAAAACATCACCGAACGAACCCACGGAAATCGTCGACCTTCTAAAAAGAAAAGAAAAATACGCAGAGAAAGAAGCTCTCCCCGAGAGAAGAAGAAGAAAAAAAAATCGCGCGACACAATCGCCGTCGCCCTCCCGTTACACACCGCCGCTATATATCGGCTAATTGAGTTCCGCGGCTGAATCATCGGCTCGCGCGTATCGGTTTCGTCGGCTAAAAACGTCGCGTGCGCTCGCGGGTGCACGTGAAGAGCGGCTGCTGCAGCGGCGAGAGTGAGACGGCCCGAGAGAAGAGAGAAAAGGAGAGACCCCGACGGAGGAGAAAAAAGCTCGGCTGGCCGCGTCATTGCCTTCGCGCCTCGTACGCGACTGGACTTGGGAATCGCGCAATCCAAATACGTCGCGCCGCTTGCCCGGACGAGGCGCACCGCAAAGGCCTGCACGATGCTGGCTCAATCGTCTGTGAAACCTTTTTTTTTTATCGTTAGCACCTACTGAGCCACTGCGCACGATCGACGTAGTTTATGATTTATTTTATTTATAATTTATTTATTGGGACGAAGCTTTTATTTATTAGACGGACTGAAAGTCCTTACAAAATTTAACAGGACTACATTAATTAGTATAAATTTATTACAAAATGGATTGGGCAGGTTTAAAAAATTTAATTAAAACTAACTGTAAATGACTTTAATGACAGTAAGACATTCTTAAATTGCCCAATTTGATTTACTGCTGTGCAGATATTTTGTGGTACAGAGTTCCAGAATCTCTCAGCCCTATTCAATCTTGAGAAAACCCCAAATTTATTTTTATTATTTTTATTTATTTATTTTTTAGTGCGAGTTATTCGCACGTCTAGTGCGAGTGTTTCTTATTTTTGAGGATGATTTTGGCAGTGTGTAATTTTTTTTTTATGTTTTTATTTTGATAAGAATGTAGAGGTTTCATAATTATTTCGATATTGTCGTAAATTTTTTTAATGAATTTTTTTTTATTCTTGGAAGGATAATTGCTGGGAAAATTACTTTAATAGGCATGCGAAAGTAATAGGTTATTAGCTTAGCTGATAGTTTAGCTCACCGTTTGGAATTAGTCATTTAATCGTAGTGCTTTTAATCTTTATATTTCAATTAATCAAGTTAATACCGAGCGTTAAATTAATTGAGAAATTTAATTTTATAAGCTCATTCACTTTTAATCCACTACGTTTATTTTATTACTATACGAAATTTTTGTAGGCATATTTTTGAATGATTGCATTAATTATGTTTATCAATTTTTGCATTTAAAAATTCATTTAAAATTAAAATTTTTAATAAAAATATCATGTTTTCATTCACTTTATGTATTGTGCAATAAAAGCCACTTTTTTATAGAGTTAAATAAAACGATAGGCTGTTGTTTATTATTTTACGATATCGAGCTTCGGATTGCTGCGATAGAAAAAAAAATATATATACGATCAAAGTACATGAATCGTATCGAGTATGCAGACTACACTTACGTAAAGCCGAAAAAGAATAAAAGTTTAATTTGATTAAGATACTTATTATTGAAAGCATACAATTTTAAGGAAATAATTATTATAAATTATTTTAAATTGTACAATCATTCAATTGCATCAATTGCAAAGCTATACATTTAGTTTTATTTTTTTAAAGGAAATCATTTCACTCTCTTTTATTTATTACTAGAAATTCTTAAATACATATTAATAAATGAAATAATTATATGACTACTGAAAAGAAGAAATTAAAAAGTTCATACGCATAAACGCCTGAATACTAACGAATAGAGCATTAAAACAGATAGGTCGAATTCCGCGAACTTGCATAAATAATTGTGCATACAGCGAAAGCGTACGCATATTATCGTAAAAAGACGAAAACATTTTAAGAGGCTGTGGCGAATAAAAATTTTATAAATTGCTCTTCTCTAACGAGGAAGAGAAGCAAAAAGTCTGTAAAACCGCACATATCAAATGACTTTCCTTTGTACTCGAATAGATAAAAAAAAAACACTTTCAGTGAAGATTTATTTCACTCGAATTGAGTGATGATTTATTCTTTCTTGCTATAAAATCATATAAGAAATTTGTACTAAATATTCCCTTCCATTGCGACATACTACGTAAGGATAATTACTCATAAACTATACTGATGAATTGTTGATCAACTATTAATAAACTATTTAATTACAATAATAAAATATCTGACTAATGGCTAAAAAGTGCAGGTAAATTGTTTATATGAATAAATAAATCAGCTGTTTAAAGTAATTATACATTTTTTTACTTTACAAGTAACTTATAATAAGCACAAGTAGGCCGCAATACTTTTGTTTATTATAATCTGGTCATTATCTCACTATTCAATTGATAATACATAATACCGCTAAAATTTCCAGAGACCAGAAAGTCAAGTTGAATTAGTGAAAACCCACTGAAATTAACGAAAACTTCTCCACTAATCACTGACTCCTACATAAACCACTCATTCCTCAATTTTCAGATTTTCAGCAAACTTCCACTAATTCAACTTCAGGCAGTTCGATCCTTAAGAAAAACACGTCCATCCAAAGTGTATGCCACCCAGATAAGAGAAAAAAAAATCACTCCGTCCTTGCCGATGCGGCGCACTAATTACCGTATCGCTCCACTTACTCAGCAGCACTGCGCGTACGCCCGAACCACCGTCACCGGCGAAAAAACACCTCCGAGCCCTCGTCCACCTCGTCGTCCTCCGTCGAACCTCCAACTCCCAAACAAACCCCAATCGATCCCCCGCACGGGGATCCCCATCCGAAGTTTGAAAAAACAAATAAATAAATAAATAAATAACACTTCCGCACCTGAAGCTTCGCTCGAAGCGCGCACTTTACTTCGACGTCGCCGGCGCTTTGTTTTCCCGCTGCGGGCGCAGGTTTCACGCGCGAGAAGTGAGAGAGAAAGAGAGAGAGAAGAGAGCCGCTCGTGTGTGGGCGACGCGACGGAGTGCACGCGATTGTCGGAGCCGCTCGATCGACGCCAACGCTTCGCCGATCTCGCTCTCGTTACCCGCGGATCCGCGTTTCTCTCCACCTCCTCCGCCGCCGTCGGTCATTCTAGGCACGCGACGAATGCGCCGCGGCGGGGTGGGGCGCCGGGCGCCGAGACTTTTTTTTTTACGCTCCCCACGCGCGCCTTCGCGGGAAAGTGGCCGATCGCCTTTATAGATTTATTTGTATATTTATTTATAATTATATTTATTTGTTCATTTAAATATTTCCACGGACTGTATTATATAATAATCCTTCAGATATACAATCTGTAGAAGCATTATACCTATCCTGTAAATCTAAAAATGTGAAAATTCACTTAGGAAATGTGAATGATGATATTTTGCATGGGAAAATTCGTCCACATATTGAAGCAGTGGACGAAATTTGACATGAAAAATGTTATTATTCACATTTTGCAAGTGGATTTCACACTTTTAGATTCAGAAAGATGAAGATAATCTTAAATAAACTAAACTACTATAATCTTAAAACTAAACTTAAAATCTACGTGTAAATGATCGAAATGTAATGGATTTTGTACTCCTGGGGTTAAGAATAGAATAAAAATTGAAATTTGTTTTACAATTCTATTCCACTATTGGCTAATGAATTTTAATCTTATAAACCGGAAGTCTGTGTCTGTAAACAATTGTACAATATATCATCACAGTTGATAAGATTATGCAAAATCTTATAAACTATAATAGTCCATCATAATACTTCATGCATGTCAAACTTGGATGTGCGATACACAGATAAAAAGAATCCTTCATGACAAAGTCGCTGACTTAATAGTTAGTGAATGTGACTTTAAATTCCACCAAATAATTTGGGAATTAACAATTAAGAAATTGACTATTTGTTGTATAAATAATTGATTATTTGTTGTATTATTGATTATAAGTAAGGCGTGCTTGTTAATAAATATTTCTTTACTGTCAAGAAATAAATTTTTACTTAAAATGAACGATGAGAAAATTGACTGTCAAAGAAATGACGATTTTCTCTTGAATCGTTCTTTTTATCTGTGTAGGATTTCTTAACTTGATATGCAATGAAATGTAGAAACTTTTGTCGAACCGATTTAATCTTCCTACACAACCCAGGCGTGTGAGGAGAACAAATTGGAACAATAGATCAATATATATTTATATATTTATATTTATTGCGGAGATGAGGGGGTACTTACATCGGACTCGGCGAGGGAGAGAAAGTGAAGAGGACGGCTCAATTGCGCTGATTTCGCGCAGTGAATTCTAATAGGAACCTGGATTCGAAGAGTAATTTTGTAAATTGTCGATTGGAGGGATCGGTTTTAGTTGTTGCTGAATTTTGGGAGACGGATATTTTTTGCGAAAGATTGAATTTATTTATTTGTTTTCTCTATTTACTGTCAAGTTCATTTTAATAATATATCAAATAATAGTGTTATTCGATCCCAGCCACAATTCGAATTCTGTAGGTTTGTGTAGATCAAGATATCTGTTAATTAGTAATAGACTTAAACATCGAATAGAGAAACTATCATTAAGACGAACGGAATTGTTTTTAATAATTAGCTGTCGAATACAATTGAATTATAAAAAGGAATTAATTTTTCACTGGAAAAAAATGAAAGTCTGTAAACATTCTTAAGACTCCTCTTCCACAGTTTCAAAATATATTTCATTTTACATAAGAATAACCGAAAAGAAACTCTAAAACACTGATCATGTATCACTCTCACTATTTAAGAACAGCTACATGACACGCATTTTTCGTCAAATCCTTAAAAGGGGAGAAATTAATATGAATGCCAAAAGAATTGAAGATCTTGATATTGCAAACATGAAAACATCTGTATAAAAGTGTTCTTAAAAATCATGTATATTGCTTTTGTGAAAATAGTAAACTTTAAGGTAGCCAGTTTCAAAACAAATTATCTTATTTTTAAATTTTATCATTTTTATTTAAAATACAGTTAGTTTAAAAATATTTACTACTACTGTTCACGACATGTTTGTAAATTTGTGCCTTTTTTATTTATTGATTCATGACAAGCAAATGCCAAAATGACCTAATTCTACAGCATTACTTGATTCCATAACTTTTTTTAGATCAGTATATCTTCTTTCCTTTCATTACTTCATTGGATCTGTTTTAAATTATTTTACTTGATCGGTGCTTTTTTAATTGGACTTCTTTTATTTTGTAGGCAACATAACAACAGCTTAATTAAATTAAATGCAATGAAACGTAAAAAATTTGATAAAAATTCGCGAAGTTGTAATAAAATTCATCTTTATTGAATTATCAATTTTTTTAATTTACTATACGATTAGTATAAAAAAAAATATTTTCATTTTAAAGCTTACAAATTTTTATTTGTTACTTTTCCAAAATTAGAAAATATTTTCATTAGAAAATATTTAGATGTTTGATACGACCGATATAGTGCTGCAAAAAAAATCCAATGGAACAGTTTTAAGTAATTTACATGTGCGAATTTATTGACTTATGTAAATTTAATTTTTATTGGATACTTTACAATTATTGCCTCGTGAAAGATAACATTACGGCGCATTAAATGCAATAAAAATAAGTTTAAGATTATGTTCCCTGTAAAATATACAATTTCAGACAACATTAAAACAATGTTACTTTTTTTATATTTATGTCTTCATTACAGTTACAACAGGCGACAAAATAAAATCTCCTTTCATCACTGTAACAATTACTTAACTATCACCAACAAATCGCGAAATCTTAAAATCTTCAAGAACAATTTATACCAATGAATATTTAAATCAATTTAATGAAACAAATCACTTTTTTGCGAAAAGTCGAAGAGATCAGCATCATCGACATTTACGCACCGATCGAATTTACGCGTACCGTCTGCAATTTGCATAAATCAGAATACGAAAACGAAGCCTTCCCCGTTGGGGCTCTTGCGCATCCATAAAGTATACGGCCTCAAGGCCCTTTCGATTACAAAGGAGAGAAATAAAAAAATATCGGAACTTCGTCGATGCGGACTCGCTCGTCATGCGAGCCACTCTATTGTAACCGACGAAGCGGAGGCTACGTAAAAGTCGTAATTTCTTTTAGAGACGCCGCGCGGTAATAAAATTCCCCGTCGACGCGCGGCTGTGTGTCGAAGGCCCCCGAGGAACTTGAAAGCACCCGCGCGAAATTAGAATGTATCGCCGGACTAGAAACGTTTGGCGATGTACGACTCAACGATGAGAGGATAGAACCGCCTGATTTACGCGTCCATAACAAAGGAATTGATTTTAATATTTTTTATTTATTTATTTATTTATTTATTTAAGTCGTTAAACGCGCTATTATGTAACCCAATACACAATATAATATAAACCTTAACTATAACAGTTAGTTAGTTTATATTAAATATAGTTATATTAAATCAAAATTCAATAGTATGAGAGCGCAGAGCTTTTTTTAAATTCACCGATGTTCATGCTTTTATACAAAAACAAAAAAAAAAAATTTCGAAAAAAAGTTTTTTATATGTATGACGTAACGTTATCATATTGTATGTTGTGTGTTTTATAAACAACATTCTGCTTTTCTAAAAACAAATACATTGTTTAATAAGAAAATTTAGAGCTTGCGAAATGTGAAACTGGAATTAGTTAATATTTTTGTTATAACAAATTTTTCGAAAAAAGCTACGGTACTCTATGATTGAACAAGAAAATGTAGAACTGGTGCAATGTAAAAAAGTAGGTAATATTTTTTTTATAAAAATTTATGCCTTTTTTTTCTAGACGAAGAAACGCCATTCAATTATATACTTGTTGAGAGCAAATGGTGAGAAAAATTTTAGGAGTAATTTTTATTCTTATAACAGTTATGTAAGGAATAACTTGACAGTTTAAATTACTACAAAGCAATTTCCTCGTAAACTTATTTAGCTTGTAATATTAGTATAAATTTCTATTATACTAAACTAATAAAAAATACTACATTTAAAAGTACAGCTGCGAAGCATTTATTATAATTTTCGCGTGCAATCTGAATTAATTAACATTTGACAAAATTTCCAAAATTAAATTAAGATAATTTTCTTCCTCATTTTTTCCTCCTCCGTATATTAAATGGTTCTTCATTTAAAAGGCATTTGTTTACCAAAATTTCTGCATAAGGTAAATGGTCCCCGAAGAAGAAAGTGGGCCATTTTACATACTCCAATATGATGTCAAAGGATACTGCGAAGCTAATTTATTAAAAATGACAAACACTAGTGGCAAGTTACATCGAACAACGCAGCCTCTTTTCGATCCTTGTAAGATAAATGATTTACGTTAATATTGCGCTTTACCAAATATAGTCACTGGCTGTTACAATGATAAAATAATTTAAACGGACATATTCAAACTTAATTGTTACGTGTGAAATAATTTCAAGTATTTATAATATAATTAAAGAAATTTTATGAAGTCTATTAATTAACATTTCAACATTCATGCATTCCAGTGTATATATTTCAAGCTGAAGTTTTAATTATATTCGCCAAATTTATGTATTTGGTTTATTTCTCTCTTTTTTTTAATTTATTTATTTTTTCATTGGATCTTTTTATTTAATCCAAGAGATCTTATTTGGATAGGCCGATTTATGCATACGAATTATTTTTTGAAAATACCAAGAGAATCACTTTTTTCTATAAAAGAATACATTTCACACTGAAAAAAATTTAGTAATTTCAACAAAATATTTCTTTAAAGAGTCAAATAAGTATTTTGTTGAAATTACTGCATAAAGTGGCTTTAATTAAATATTTAGTTGATTCAATAAAACCATTTAATTAAAACTACTTTTTTTTTAAATAATTATAATTAATTATGAAACAGCGCAAAAAATAATAAACAAATCACTGAAAGAAACGTTTTTCTTTTTAAAAATCTATAAACCAGAATTTAAAAAATCAATATTATACTATTTTCAAATCTGTCTATGATGCTTGCACGCACAAAGATGATTTGTAAAAACAAGCAGGAGGCACCATACGTTTATTCTCGCCAATCCATCGCCGACGAACTCAGACAATCAATAGCTCAACCAACGATATATTCAGAGTCTCGAAATAGCCAATGAGTAAGAAAGTAAACACCGCAAAGCGAGCGAATCCGAAGGAAAGGGGACGCGACGACGAGGAAGGGATCGACGGGGCGTCGCGCGAGAAAGTGTCAGAAGGAGCTGACGAGCGCGCACAAGGCAAGGTGCAAAAAAGGCTACGGGGGAGGCTGCTCAAGACGCCGCTCCGCAGTAAAAAGGAGGCTCGGCGAAAGATCCGCGAACGAACGAGAAAAGAGAGTGAGAGAGAGAGAAGGCTCGTTGAAAATTACCCGGCCAGATGATGAATAGCTGAAAGTAAGCGGCCGGCGATACTTACAGGCGGAGCGCCGAATACGGGCATAACGAATATCATTTCTTTTCGCGGACACCTTGACCCACATTAAATGTGGCCTGCGAGAGCCGTACGCTACTAGGCGGCGTGTGCGAGCGAGCGACACGTCATTTAGCCGCGCGAGCCTCTTGCGCAATGGTCTCGCGTCATTATCCGAGATGCGCCCCGGAGGTGGCCGGGAAACAGGGGATGGGATGGCCATGCAGCGACTGCTGGCAAGTATTTATCTGCGACGATTGCTGGCACAGCAGGTGTGAGTGCGATCCGGCGGTCGGTGAAATTTACCGGGTGCTCGAGTTGAAACTTTATCTTATACTAAATGTGCTATAATGAGATATTTTTATTAATTTTTCTTTAATTATCTTTTAAACGATATCGTTCGTATTTATATAGAGTTTATATTTATATCGTTTATATTTATATAATTTTATGAATGAGGTAACGGAAGTGTTTTGTGAGTTTTTACCAATAGTAGATGACCCCTATTGCGGAGCAATTTTTTATACTAATTTTTTTGTGAATACACTGGGAGAAATGTTTTGGTAATTGTTACTATGAGTTCAGTAATTCAATCTGTAAATCTGAGAAATTTTACTAAACTGTTGTAAATATTGTTTAGTAATAAATACTGTTAAGTAAATTTTTAATAGAATATTAAGTAGCGTTTCATAGCTAATGATTCATAGCATAAGACAGTCTTACAAAATTTATTGTAAACCTTCATCTATTATTATTTTAGCCAAGTCTGCCCCTACAAAAGTTATTGTAAACCTTCGCTTATTATTTTTTTCCAGTGAAATATATGAATAAGCCGCTAAATGTTAGTTTGTGGTAAAATTTACTGAACTTTTGGTACAAATTTCTAAAAAAAAATTTCTCAGTGTAGGGTCCTCGTCTGAAAGCAATCATTTGCTCCATTTGAAGAAACTGGAAAATATAATACTTTATTTTAGGGTCTAAATTGTGATGTACGTATAGGGACTTACAAAGGGTCCAAATTTTGATGCGTCCCAGAGAACACATAAAAATGCCTATAGAAAATCCAAAGGAAATAAACATGAATACTAGCAATTCTTCACAAGAACGCAGAAAGGAAAAAATCTCCTTCATCTTGGTTAAAATGTCGTAAATAGGGAAGGACACTTTCGGTGAGATGCTGTTCAGAGCGCTACGGAAATGGTAATATAGTTTCATTAAAAACGCCATGATACCGAGTAGAGATCCAAGACCTTGATGAACTTATCAAGATCCATCGCAAGAGGCTCTAAAGAGCTGCATATTAAATTTCTGAAGGAAAAAGGATACTTGTTGCCTCTCAGGAGAAAACTCGACAACCTATAGATGACTGCCTTTACGACGGAAGAAAACGAAGCAAAACGCATATGCAGCGTTAATACACTAACGGGGAAAAATGAACCGATCATGTTTCTACAGTAGTACCATCCTATAAATAAAGCGCAAATACAGCTTCGGAGTGGATAAGAAATTAAAGGAATTAGTTTTAATCAGATTGTCACATTTATTAGGTAACCAATAACCCATTTGATGTTCAACTTCAAATTCTGAAGGAGGGAAGCTTGTGACTACTCCTCAAGTTTGATCTTCGTAGGACCTTGAAAATGAAGGTCAAGGTTAATAAACAAATTACTAATATATCCCCCTTTGACTTTTTTACCTATAGTCCTTATACTTGGTTAAACCAAGTTATCCAAAAAATATAACCCACCGAAGGTTCACAATAGCCAACATATTTAAATGTATAAACGCTCTAAATAAGAATAAGTGAAATTTACTTTGAGTAAATGAATAAACCCTTATTATACGTGAAAAGTCTTCCACATATCGAATAAGTAAAAGACTTATCAAGTATCATAAGTGCAGTATATTCACTTACTCGAAGCAAATTTCACTCATTCATATTTAGAGAGTAATAAAAAAGAAAAGTCAAGCAATGGATTCTTAAGTAGAAACTCTTGTGTATCTGCAAAATCCCGAAATAAACAAATAAATAATGATACTGTATCTAAAATAGGTATATTCTTACGCAATACAAGCAGACTAAACACTCTCGACTATTAGAATCTGAATGACATTGAGTAAGCGGGTTCGTACCGGTGCAAAAAAAAAAACATCGTTTACGGCAGATGGATGATTAACGATCCATCAGAGCAACAATAGAGCGTAGAGCGTGCGAAAAGCCCGAGTCGCCTGCCAAAAGTGCGTGTTCCGCGGGCGACAGGGCCGCGTGTCCCGAGGGTTGAGCGACGAAAACGACGTCGGCGCGTAATGAGCCGATTCACGGGCGAAAGCGAGCGCGGCTTATCGGTGCTATTACGAGACACGCTTTGTGACACTCACCTTCAAAAAGTCGCGCAGCCACATGACCTCGGGTTTCGGGTCGCCCACGACCTCGCATTGGATGATCACCGTGTCGCCCTCCTGGGCCTCCGTCGACAGGGGCTTTGTCACGAAGAGCGGCACCTTTGAATAGCTGTTCCAATAGATCGTAGAATACTTATGTAATTTTAAATGACGGATTGTTTGTTAATTTTTTTTTTTTTTTTTTTATAAGTTCCGAAATAATTTTAATATTTTATTGAATAAGATGATCGTTTAATTTGCAGTGATTAAGCATGTCGAAGTAATTCATTTATTAATAAAAATACTTTCATTTTGAATCGATAACACGTAATAAAAGTTACTCACAACTTTTTTTTTATCAAAAAATAAGGTGCGTTGACACATTATTGAAATTTTAATGAAGTTTTAATTCATTGGCTTCTGTAATATACAAATCTACACTGAGAGAAATGTCTATAGTAAAAATTACTATACTATACTGTACAAGAAAGTGGATACTGTATAATAAAATTTGCCAAAAATGCAGTAAATTTTGCCAGATAGTATGGTATAATTCTTACTAGAAGTACACTAAATTTTACTAGACATTTCTCTTAGTCTACTTGTTACTTTTCAAATACTATTTTTTTTGTATCTGAAAACACAGTAAGAAGCGAAATGTAATATTTATTTATGAATTTTTTTAATAGCAAAATTATGATATTTTTGACGACCAATATTAATACATTGAAAGATTACTAAAACGTTTTACTGGATAAGATATTCACCCGGTTTTTTAAATTGATAGCTTCAAAATAAACTTACGGAATATCAATATCCGGTGGATTGACGATAACATGAAGCGAGGAATCGTCAGCTGCAATGTCAATGCTGTCGTCCGGTCCTATTACGGATACTCTTGTTGTCGTTTCGGCCTTACCAACTTGATTAGTGGCCGTGCACGTATAAACACCCGCATCTCTGCTCGTGACTTTCGCCAGAAGGAGTTCCACGGTCCCGTCGTGATTCAACGTCATGGCTGCTCTTCGACGAGGTCGCAGGCGAATTCCGTCACGATGCCTAATATTTTTCATTTATTTTCAATTTAATCATTTTTAGTCTGAGATTAAAGATATTAAGGAGTATCTACACCTTAAAACCTGAAGAAACTAAATATTAATTTCAAATGCAAGAATCTTTACTCATTGGAATGGTCTGAAAAATGGTTAATGGGATTTTCTAAAGGGTTGAATCCATTCACAGATTTGAAGTCTGTTTTTTTTTACAGTTGTATCTTCCTTTGTCCTAAAGTTCAGTTTGAATCGGTGAACTGAAAGCCAAATTCGAGTTCATATTCTCTCTAGAATGGCATTTGCTATGCTCGGTGCCAAAATAATGGTGATTAAATCCATTATAAATAAATTATGATTCACTTTGGTGTCTCAATTAGGTGATTTGATGAAAATTAATATGAAAATTGATCAGTTTAATTAATTATTCAGTGCTTGTAATATTTTGAAGGAATGCTAACTCGTATTTTACTTTCAGTTCACCGGTTCAAACTGAAATTTCCGCCAAGGAAATAAGATCTAAATACAAGAAAAAAAACTTCAAATCGATAAACGCATACGACCCTTGAAAAGAAAACCCCATTGAAATTTTTCAGATTATTCCAATAAGAAGGTGCATATGAACGTATAATTTTTTAAGATTGGGATTTTGAAACAATGATTAGCAATTTTAAAATCAATATTTAATTTAATATAATTCACTTTTCTGTAGATTTTTAAGACATATATGCTATCCTTTAAAGTAATTTGTACCACAATTGCAAATGTAAATTTCTAAATTAAATTAAGAACTTACCAAACGATTCCTACACTAGGATAGGCTTCGATCTGAGCTGTAAGTCGGAGATCTCCCCCAACCTTAACGACGTGAGCAACATCGAGGCCGTACAAAAATTCAGGAGCTATGTAAGCCCGAATTCCCTTATCTACAACGAGGACACATTGACAAGATACCGAGCCATGTTCATTTTTAGCACAGGCGGTGTAGGTGCCAGAATCTTCCAGCGTTGACCGAGCTATTTCCAGGGTGTGAAAGTGTGAGTCGTCGATGTAAATGGATCTCGTCGCTGAAAATGTAAAATCAAATTTTTCAGTTTAAAAAACTTTTTGACGAGTAATTTGTACTGTTTACAGAAATAGACTTACAGGTTTCCGTAACTAATTTGCCATCCTTCAGCCAAGTCACATCAGGTTCAGGACCACCGAAAGCTTGACACGTCAATCTCACCGGATATGACGATTGCACCCTTCTATCTCGCAACCTCATGGTGAACTGAGGTGGTCCATCTTCCGTCAGACCATCATAAAATCTTGTTTGCACGAAAGTGTAAGGATTATTATTTAAATAAAATTTAAATCTCGATTAGATGAGAAAGTTAAATTTTGAAAAATATTTTATACTCTCTAAATATGAATAAGTGAAATTCACTATGAGTAAATGAATATACACTTATTCATATTTAAAGGGTAGAATAAATTAAAATAATGAAATAAACTTAATAAAAGAAAATTCATGTCACTTTATTACTAAAAAAAAACTTAGATAATAATCCAACAGTACCTCTTTTTTAAACGCGAATCTGCATTTAAAATTTTTGGGTCGTTTACTACCAAAATTCGTCCGTACGATGACACTTTTCCAGCCTTGTTTATGACTTCGCAGATGTATCTTCCAGAGTCATTTTCATTGATGTTACTTAAAGTCAGAGAACATGTCGATTTCTGATTTCTTATGATGTATCTGGAATCTGTGCTGGGATCGATTTCACCTGTTTCCCGAAGCCATTTCACATCAAACTTTGAATCACTTCGAATCTACAAATGATAATTTTATTATTATTTCTTTTTTTATAAAATATTATAAAAATAAATTTTAATTGCATTATACAAAACAAAACTAACTTCGCATTCTAAGGTAATCGTAGAGCCCGTAAGCGCTTTCAGCTGTCCGGGTAGAATTTTTGTGAATTCGGGAATTTCGACATTATCGCTAACAGTCGCCGATCCGCTCATCGTTATGGATTCGCCCCAACCGTAACGATTTCTCGGAGTGACGCGAAATTTGTACTCGCCTCCGGGTCGAAGGTTGAAGGCATCGAACGAATTGATTGGCGTAATACCAAGCTATTTTCAACAAAAACAAATCACACTTCATTATCTCATTCAATTGTGCAGCCTGTAGCCTACAAATTTAAATTCTCAGCTGCAATTCCATTCGACATGATGATTATTTAGAAACAATAAAAGTTCCAATGTGTTCAAAATGGCATTACTTAATTTTTTTTTCATAAAATTTAAAAAATTCTATCTCTAAATCTGAAAATGTGAATAGTAATATTTTTTATGTCAAATGTCGTCCACTGATTCAATATACGGATGAATTTTCACATACTATTCATATTTTCTAAGTGAATTTTCACATTTTTAGATTTACAGGGTATTGACTTATAAAATTTCACAGCAAATGAATAATATTAAAAATTAAATTACATTAAAAAAATAATTTTTTATCTGTACGTAGAGATATATGGTAACTTAAAATTAGTAAAGTATTTTTGCCGCAGTTCATAATTGATAATAATAACAACCTCCACCCATCGCGCTCCACCTTCTCCTCCTAATTGCCAGGCGTCAACACGATATGCAATGACCGGAGCAGGTCCACGTTGATCTGCTTTTCCCCAAGTTAATGACAACCAATTTCTTCCGCCATCCAGGACTATTGGTTCACTGCTTATTGGTCCCGGAACATCTTAAAAATTAATAAGAAAGTATTAAATAATAAGTGCAATACTGTGCTGCGTTTAAAAATAAAATGATTCTTTAAACAAACTGCATACATAAATAAAATTGCCTTGAATTTTTAGGGATTATTAGATTACACATTTAAAAACATTTTCATTGGTTTAAAAGATGCTATTCTTGGATGGCCAATAAGATACACGCAGTTTTATGATTCGTAATTTGAAAATGCAGAAATTACATTGGCTTAAAATAATTCAAAGTAAATGATCCTAATTTCTCACTCAATTTATGTATTTTTCATTTAAACTTCGGGTTGACCGACACTTTTTAGCTACTGTAAATTACTGAAACATGTGCAGATAATTGTAAAATATTATTTTAAAAAAATAAACAATGAAAAAAAAGAATTTTTTGTTTCATCATTTGGTTCACATTGAAAATTAATGATAAAATGAATAGACACGTGAAACTCTAGTACCGTATATTTTTCGTACAACGTTTATGTCTACCCTCGTTTAAAATAAAATTTTTCATTTAAATTACCTTGATAACTTAATAATTCTGAATCAGAATTATTTCTATTGTACCAGGATAATTTTAATCTCTTTACGAGTTTCTTTTTCGAGTCAATGAGCTGTTGATCATCGGAAAAATGTTTAGCGTCAAAACTCATTTTTCTTCACTTCGCGCATCACTTTAAAAATCGTGCACCATTAAGCAAAATATCGTTCTTCAGTTGCCAAGTGAAAAAATTAATCATAAACACGCTAAGATTTTTAACAACTTGTAGTTATTGCACTGTGTAAGATTAGACCAAAGTCGCGCATGTAATTGGACCGCGCGCAACGGACTAAATTTCAAAATTGGTTGGAAGCGCCTCACTCGAAAAGTGCTCGCTGGCGGGGAGAGATCGACGAAAATAGTACACTAGAGGGTTGCCTCAAATTCGAAGCGTGGGAAGGCACGACAATAACTTTTAGTTATTTTGACCTATTTTTACCCTATCACTCTTTCTCACTTCATAAAATCTCTTTTGATGCAAAATTTTTTTAAATTTATTTATGGGTCACAGTATTGACTTTTACATTGGAAGAAATTTCTTTATTAAAATCAGTACTTGCTAAGGAAGCTTATTTGAAGCAAGTAAATTAAAAAAATTCAATGTTAAATTAGTATTAAGTTTAATTTTATGTGTAATTAATTTTCAGTTACAAGTATGTACGAGATATAAGCTTCAAGATATTTTTTAAAGTATACTCTTAAAAAAAGAAAAGAATTTTAATGAAAATTTTATAAATTATGACATTAACTTTAATGAATTCTTCAAAATCTTACTACCTTATTCTTGAAAAATTACACGTTTATATATACTCACTTCGGAGATAAGTCTGTTGTTCCTTAATATGTATATCTGAAAGGCGATCCGATAAACTTAATCTTTCGGCCGTCGGAGTTAAAGATCTTGCTCGTTGTCTTACCTGTTTAAAAAAAAAAAGCAGTCAGTTAAAAATACTTAAAACGAAAAATTGTGATATCTTGAATTGAAAAAGAAACCTTTAACGTAAAGAAAGATCTGTCACAGCCATAACAATTTTTTACGAGAATGCAATAAGTCCCTTCGTCTTCTGGATTTACTCTGCTCAGAGTCAACCTTACGTAGTCATCAATCACTTCTTTATGAGATCGAGGTCCATCAGTAATATCTTTTATTCCCTTCATCCACACGACTAAACATAGACATAAGACATTAATCAACAGCTGATTAGTTTTTAGATTAGATTCCATTTATTATTCTACGAAACTAGTCTCTAAATTCTTTCCAGTGAAAAACGACGGATTTTGAGGATTTATCCACTATTTTACGAAGTGATAATTATGCAACTGGAAATTAGTGAATACTCGCGGCATCATTCAGTGAAAATGAATTCGCTAAAACAGTAGTCGAAATAAATTGTGAAAGATAGTTAATTTCAACTAGAAGTTCTGTAGACTTCATAATCTACAATCTGTTACGCAGGATCTTATACCTGACTGGTCAAAGTTAAAACAAGTTGAAAAAAAAAACTAAAAAACAAATTAATTTAATAAATTACATATTACACAACATACTTTAGTATTCGAATCTTTTTGGAACCCAGTCTATCTAAGTCCAGCTAGATATTTTCAACCGGACTACCTGACCTTCAATAGTAGCCCCAATCAACCCAATGAATAATCGCTAATTACTATCATAGTTAAATTCTAAATAAAATCGATTCAACTTATATAAACCGAAATGAAAAATTATGTACCTCGAGGTCTAGGTGTACCACTAACTCTGAATGATACGGACACAGTTTCTCCATCCATCACGTGCATCAACTTTTCAACTGGCCGAGATACGAACATCGCAGGTTTTCCTAGATCGTCGAATTTGCTTAGAGGTATGACCTCCACGGTTGCGCTGGTGTCAATGTGGCCGTAAGCATTGCTCACTCGGCAAACGTAGGTTCCAGCTTCAGATTCCGTTGCTTCGGGCACTACAAGTGTGTATATGCCGGATTCAGCGAAAGTACGAATTTTAGGACTTGATATTGGTTCTTTCTTCTCTCCTCTGTCCCTTAGCCAAGTTACGTTTGGTGTTAAAGCATCTAAAAAATGAAATTTATTTAATGTGACTTCTACTTAAAACATTTGAATTTATTTACCTTTAATTTCTACTTGAAGTGCAATAGTTCCTCCAGCTGGTACTTTGTAATCCGCAAGAGAAGTGGATATTCTTGGAAGTTTTCCGTGCTCTCTACTAGAGGTGTAAGGTCGATGATCGAAATTGTAATCATCTCTTTTACTTCGAATTTTTCGATTATCAAAGTCTACAAAATTAACCAGATTGATGTTATTAAATTAGATAATTGTATTATTGAATAGATGTTTTAATAAATGGGGAAGGTACCGTCGAAACAAACTGTGTGTCGAATCTGCTCTGAGTTTTTATCACCTGTTGCTCTGCATACGTACTGGCCACTGTCTGAAAGGTCAGGCTCCGAAATTTGTAAACGACAAATCCCGTCATTCAATAAAGACTGTTTGTATCGATCACCACGAAGAATCCTTTCATCTTTTAACCACGAAATTGAAGGCGTAGGCGGACCTCTAAGGCGAGTCTCTAATACCAATTCCCGATCAGAAAATTTGTATTTATCTGAAATAAAAATTAATTTAATAGTTTAATATTTTTCATTGAATAAACAATCATGCATTCGTAAAAAAGAAAAACCTGTCATAGATCTTGTAAACGTCGGTCCCAGAGAAGTAGATTCATAGAGTGAGTAAACTCGTACTGTTGCCTCTGTCGATGCTTGGCCATATGAATTTTTCGCTACACAAGTATAGTATCCTGAGTCTTCGAGTGCAGCAGATGTTATTTCAAGAGTTGCCATGCCATTTTCATATTTTGTGCGTTCACGACCTCCAGGTCGTACGCGATCTCCATTTTTCGTCCAGTATACTTGCGGCTCTGGTTGACCAACTGTAGAACATATAAGACGTACGTGTGAACCTTCAGCGACTGTGCAATTTGTCAACCTGGTACAAAAAGTGGGGCACTTTCCACGCTAAAAATTAAAAGATACTAGTTTAGTTTTAAGTCAAATTAAGTCAAATTTTTTCATACAAAAAATTATTATTTTTCACGAGTAAAACTGTAGAGTTAACCTAATAGACATTTTAAGAATTATTGACAAATGCATCTACTTACATCTAATAATCTTGTTTTTGATGAAAGCTGTGACGCTGAAGTTCCATCATAAGTGATAGCAACTTTTCTTGATTCAAATCTTCTACGTGATCTTTGTAAGGCTAGACTATCAGTGACTGACATAGAATAATCATTGCTGTGAATTGCTTTAGGTGTGTACTTAGGATGTTCAAATTCTATTTTAAAATTGTCATAAGATCTGGCGTAAGTTCGACGTTTAGATTCTGGTTCTAGATTTAATGAAGATGTAGAAAGAGCATTGAACTTTTTACTCAAGTCTAATCCATGCAAAGATCTTGTACTTGAAGTCAAATCTGGAATGCTTGTACCACTGTAAAGAGAAGGATGCGATGTCCTTAAATCACATTCTTTGCGCAGCAAATCTTCTCTTGATCGTGATAAAAATTTGTTTTCTTTCTTAGAACGCAATAAATTGAAATCTAAGATGTCTTGCTTAGCGTATGATAAGTCAGAAAACGATGATTTTTTATAATCGGATAGTGCTGGACTTTCTCTTTCGTTAATCTTGTATCTGCTGTATCCAACTTCTGAACTCAATTTCATATGAGTGCGCGGTGCACTTCTAGAACTGGTATCATCGAAACCCACTGATTGAATTTTTTTTCTATCATAACTTTTAGAATAAGTGGATTCTGCGCCTGGTAGTGTTAAATTATTTTGATGAGATCTTTTGTCCATCCATTTACTAGAGTCTTTGGTTACAGTGGGATAGCCATTTGAAAATGTTTTATTCTCATACTGATCTTTCTCTTCTCTTGCTCCATACCTTTGTTCAGGCTCATCCACCTTTTTCTGTTCTATTTTTTCTCTTAATTTATCTGGCTTTTGATCCCGTTCAGAACTTGTATGTTCCACTTCTGATTCCTGTTTTATATCCTTTACATCTCTGCTTCTTCTTCTTTGTGTTTTTACAATATTTTCTTTTTCTTCTTTATTTTCAATTATAATATCCGTTTTAAGTGCCACTTCCTTTTCTTGGGCTTTAAGATCTTCCTTCGTTATTGCGTCTTTTTTCTTATTTTCATCTTGTTCCTTTTCTGCTTTAGGTGGTGACACTTCTTTCTCTTTTTTAATCTTAATTTTTCCTTCGCTCTTCTTTCGGATTCCTTTATCCTTTTTAATTTTATCTGCTTCTTTCTTTTTACTTTTATCGACATCCGTTTGCATTTCCTCTGTAGCTTTTTGATCTCGCTGCTCTTCTTTATTTTCAACATCTACTGCTACTTGCTTTTGATGAATTTCGTCATCTGCTTTTACTTCGTGTGATTCTGTTTCCGTTTTAAGTTCCTCATTCTTGGAAATTTCCTTCTTTTCTTGTAGTTTTTGTGCTTCAGTTTCTTGTAAAATTCTTTGTTCTTCCAGTGATGTTTGATCATTAAGGAATATTTCAAGTGTTTCTTTAAGTTTTCGAAGTGGAGAACTAAGAAATTTCAACACACTCCTTGTATCAGATTTATCAGACAATGGTTGCGTTAAAAGGCTGCTAAAAAGAGAAGGTAATCGTTCTCCTAACACTTCTATAGACAATGCCAATTTTTGTAAGGCAGGCAATCTAGATTCTGCAGAAATAATTTTCTCAACAGTTTTCGATTCGAAAGCTTCTTGAGATTCAGTAATAGAGCCATTAAGATTTATTAAACATTCTACGATAGTACAATTGTTGCTAACATTTTCATCTTGTTTGCAGAGTGCATCCATCGCAAAAGGAGTTTTCAACATACAAATAATAGTTTGTTGTAGACTTCTTAGAGGATCTTTAATGGCGGACCATAAAGCTTCCTCCTCTTTTCTTCGATCTTTTTCTTTCACTTCTTTATTTAAGCGATCCTCTTCTGCTTCCTTCGCCTCTTTTTCTTTCTTGAGTTTATTGTCTTTAAGTTCTTTCTCCTTTTTCTTATTGCGGTCCTCTTCATCCTTTTTGCTCTTGTCAGTCTCCAGCTTCTTCTGTTCTTCTTTTTTCTTACGTTCTTCTATTTCTGCTTTTTCTTTCTCCTCTGCCTTTTTGCGTTCTTCCTCCTCCTTTATCTTTTCTGCCTCCAGCTTCTTCTGTTCTTCTTCTTGTTTCTTACGTAATTCTTCTTTCTTTGCTTTTTCTTTCTCCTCTGCCTTTTTGCGTTCTTCCTCCTCCTTCCTTACATTATCTGCCTCTAGTTTTTTCTGTTCTTCCTCTTTTTTCTTACGTTCTTCTTCTTCCTCTGCCTTTTTGCGTTCTTGCTCTTCCTTCTTTTTCTTTTCTGCCTCCAGCTTCTTCTGTTCTTCTTCTTTTTTCTTACGTTCTTCTTTCTCTGCTTTTTCTTTCTCCTCTACCTTTTTGCGCTCTTCCTCCGCCTTCTTTATCTTTTTTGCCTCCAGCTTCTTCTGTTCTTCTTCTTTTTTCTTACGTTCTTCTTTCTCTGCTTTTTCTTTCTCCTCTGCCTTTTTGCGTTCTTCCTCCTCTTTCTTTATCTTTTCTGCCTCCAGCTTCTTC
>JAWWEN010009447.1:0-25214 GCA_035582955.1 Sycophila texana | reverse complement strand
CTATCGCTTGACCAATCACAACGCGAGAAATACTGACTACAATGAAAAGCCCATGCATTTTTTATAAAGGGATATATATTAGTGCTACAATAAAACTAAAACTAAAAATTTATTTATTTATTCATTTTAACCAGTGGAATTTACAGTGTATTATCTTATCAAAGGTTAATAAGTCAACCGCATATCAAAATATATTCGTAATATCAAATCTATAATGATTAGAGACTAGATCTGATGTAGACCAACATCAAAGTTATTTGTTTAAATTTTATAACACATAATTCAGTCATAGTACTTTATAATGAATGAACAATATAATTTATATCGCTTTTTTTACATAAAAATAACGTGAAAGCTTTTTCGATACAAATATATAATCCAACTTTATTGTACTCTCTTATCTTAACGCACAATAATTTTGGACTTCCCACCAGCAACGTATAAAAAAAGAAAACGTAAATAAAAAAAAAAGTGCGAGATTAAAATCATCCTCAAAGATCAAAATAAGAAACTAAAGGAGATGTAAAAAAAATTTTATAGTTTCTTTTATGAATAATAAATCAAAACAGATTGAAGCATAAAAGATACCCCTTTTTTTACGGGCGCCAGTGCGCTCTATATAAATCCGCGCTCTAAGGCGTTTCAATAATTCCCGCCGCATATATGGTAAATTTTTTTTTTTTGTTCCGTTAACGCGGCGACGAGCGCGAAATCCGAATAACTAAAATCTACTGAAGCACGCGCCGAGGCTCGCTCATCCTCTGTAAGTGTAAGCCTCCAGATATGAGATGTACTCCGGAATGTTTACTCGAGAAACACGAAGTCTGCATTGCGCGACGCATAAGACATACAGCTTCGGTGACGCTCCTCCCAGAGTGCCATGCACCGAGGACCAAAGTCGGAATATACGAAGCTCGTGTGCCTTGATTCACTCTCGCCTTGCTCAAGGAAGAAGAAACCTATGAATTTCTCGCGTTTCTCCGTCTAAGGCCCCGTATATAAACATGAAAAACAACGAGAACTTTTGAGGGAGTCAAGAGTGCTTTAAGGAAAATTCAATGCTGCAACGAGTGTGTACAACTTCTTTATGTGCCTTCTGGTATATTCAATTTTAATTAAAAATATTTTAGATACTTGAAGAACTTTGTCGAAGACTTCAACTTTGTTGAATGTTTCATTAGACATTTGGTCGAAAAAAATCTAAAGGAAAAAATGGAACTTACAAATACTTTTTCTAAAATTCTCTTATAGTGAGCACCACGAGACAATAGCACGTAATAAATTATATCTTAAGAACTGCATTTTGAATTTTTTTTATTAAAAATGCTATTTATTACGAATAAATATTACACTTTACTATTTTGAAAATGACTTGAGAAAGGATTATTATAATTCATATTAAAGAACATAAAATTGTTTTAATTAGTTTTCTTACGCCAGACATGTAAAACGTTATACATATACTATTTATTGATCATGGATATTTAATTTTATATTTTTATAAAATTATTTAATTATTCATCTGATGATGAATTATGTCTCATATTTATACATATTCAACCGAACAATCTATTTTAATTATATTTTGAAATAAAATAATTTAATTTACATCATGTATTACAACATTTTTTATTTAACTCACTACAAAAATTTCTGAATTATTCCACATCGATATCCAGAAAGCAATCTACGTTAAAATGAATTTATTTAAATGAAGTTTTTACAAGTTAAAATAAAATTGACTTCACTGAGATTGCAATATTAGGAAACTCCGTACTTGGCCTCCTGTACCTCGTTTTGCTTTCGTGTGCACAAGTAAAATTGGTTGATATAAAATTTAATTAAAAAATAAAGGAAACCGAGCTTCGTAAAACTCATGCCCTTAATTTAAAACTGAAATTCATACGGAATCTTGTTTTAATTGCAAAAGAAGAAACTCGCCGAAAATTTCACAAGCACATCCTCATTACCTTACCGAACCACTTCTTGTAAGCCTCTCGGACCATGATAATCCATTTCTGCGGAATCGAGATTTTTTTTCGCCCCTTCCAGCGAAACTCACTTGGTAACGGTCAAGAGATAAAAACTAAGCTGAATATTGAATATAATATTGAACAAATTCAAGCAGCTATGTAAATTGAAAAAAATTTGGTTTTTAATATTATCTAGAAAATTATTGCATATATATTCTTCAGCATTATTGCTTTTGTTCAAAATTAAAATTTAAAAATATATTTTGATAGTTAATTAATTCTTCAAAAGGCAATTAAATGCTCATAAATCTTGGTATTCATTATTAAATTAATCCATCGATCTTCTTAAATTGTTGATGCTCGTTCACCTTTAATATCGTAAAAAATTAACGACAACTTGAAACATACAATTATTTTGATGGCTTTTCCAGCAACTACTCATCAATTCGATGAAAAGATATATCCACTAAAACTTTTGATCGCGTATAATATGTGATAGTGTCACTCTTCCATCTCAATTAACTTTTTCATACGGTTATCGACCAAGAAGGCTGCTTAGTCTAAAAACGTATGAGACCAGGAAGTATAAGGAACGACAGATAAAAATAAAATATATCCAATAAACAAATACCTACCCTGTAAACGACGAGAAAACTTTCCTCATTTGCACGGTCTTCGACGGTTTATTCCCGGCACGTATAAGCCGAGCGTGCATCCATAAATGCATAAAATCTTTCCCTTAATGGCGCACTTAATCAACTTCTCCCTTCATTGAGTTGAGTTCGTTCATTTATGCACTCGTTCCCAAGTGACAAGACCGCCCCCTCGGTCGGGAAGCGAGGGACAAAACGCGAGCGAAAATAAAGCCCCGGTAGGCAGTGAAAAGCTCGCTGGCTCAAGTAAAGTGCGCAAAGTCCGGTCACGTGCCGATTGCCGACACTTCACCTTCAAATCCGTCCTTTATTTCGCTCGCACGCAAGTCTCGGCACCAAAGCCGCCGGCCCTTTATTCGCGCGAACAAGTAATATAGCAGCTTAGATGCACGTCTCGACATCCTGGTGTGTCCCATTTTTCCTGCGTGCCTTTAAAGTTCCCCATTAAAGCCTTAGCGTATAACCCACTTCCGCGATTTGAATGCTAATTTATTGTATTTTATTGTATAAAAAACATTTTTTGCGGCATTTTTATTTATTTATCATTCATGTTGCTTAATTATTACTTTTTTATTGTAGTTTGTATGTTTCTGTTAAGGTAAAAGAGAAGTGTTACTTATAATATACACTGTTAAAACTAATTTCTACTTTGTTTAATGTAAGCTCGGCGATTGGTAAAGAAGTCTATCAAAAAGTCTATCAAAAGAAAAATCAATTTTGGAGAGTGTCAATTTAAGAGAACAGCTGTAATGAAGAAAGTTCAAAAACGAAAAAGGACTTTTAGTACCGTGAAGAAAATACTAAGACAGTGCAACACAATTTTCTTCTTCAAAATCTAGTGCAACTTTACTTATATTTATCTTTAAAAAAGGAAGAAGAAATTTTCTATAAAAACGCGAAACTAACGTGGATAGTGTGAACTAATGGTGGTATTAAAAATAAATTTTTCGCTGCCCCTTGGAAAACTTGAGCAGTTACTGGGGTAAACTCTTGAACAGTTCTAATTAAGTAATTCGGAGTCGCAAAGGGAATTCCGGGTGAAGTAAATACTGCTCGAGCTCTAACAGTCTAAAAAAGTCAATAATCAGTCAGGACAAAAAGGATGGAATTATGAAAAACCGCGACTGCATTTGCAATATTCTGACAAATATTTAATCATTAAAATACAAAAATAAAATAAACCCAAAAATACTGTTCAGTAATATTCTAAAATTCAATAATCACGATAATAATGAGTGTCAGATATTCTAATACCTCATTTTATAAACTATTATCATTTTTATATGTATCTGTACATGAAGGGTATATCGATGTTCAATGAAACAAAACGATATTAATACTGATTTGACGTGCACTTCTATATGCAATGTTTCGACAGGTGGATTACCGTCCTTTGAAACGTTGAAAACTCTACTTTGAAAGAAAGTACATTAAAAATGATCGAGATTATTCTTCTTATTCATTCCCTATATTTTTATATCCATATCCTATTTAACATATTTACTTCTAATTTAATCAGAATTTTTATTAAATCTTAATAAAACATTGATAAGCGGTATCGTAAAAATAATTTATTGATTAAACTTACGATCTTTAAAATGACCATTGCAATAAAATCATGAAATAGAAAGATTATAAAAAATATTAGATAAGATAAGCAATAAATTTTAAAAAAATAAATATTAGATAATACCAATAAGCAATGAATTATTACGATTAATGAAAAATAAAACTCTCAGTCACTTTCACAAGTATGCGCTAGACTCTGAACGGGGGTCATCAAACTGCATTCGGCCACATTCTCGGTAAAACTTGCGCCGCTCCCTGGCAATCGCCTAACTGCGCGGCGCGCTTGCGCGCCTCGATGCGTAGTTCCGCGAAAGTATGGAAATAGCGCGCCTTAACGAGCCCGAAGCCCTCGAAAAGAAATATGTAACGTAATAGTCCCGACGCGGGGGCCGAGGTGGTTAGGCGCGCGTTCGGCAGCGGAGCGAAAATTGTTGGAGTGAGAATACTTGGCAGACGCGCCGAGCGGCTCCCTAAATCAAATTTATTTACACGCGGCCGAGCAAAGGAGGACGGGCATAAATTTTCGGGCAGCCTGGTCCCCGAGGCTTCCGGAGGCCGAGGGGAAAGAGGGGAAAGGGCTCATGCGACTCCGGCGAAATGAAGCGGCGCGCAGAGTGGCCTGCGGAGGGTCAGGAGCGAGCGAGGTCGGCGCAAAATGAAGCGCCCCGATCGAGCGTAGGTGGGCTAATTGGGCCGGCTTCCTGGGCGATTTCGCCGGGGAGCCTTTCGCATCTCGTCCCGCCGGAACACGCCCGAGATTTGTCTCCGCGCCCGTGAAGTTTCGACGCCCGGCGTCGAGTTTAACAATGTAGTCACGTAGCCGTGGACGCGCGACCAGTTCATTGTCATCATATGCAAACGCCGGGGTGCGGGCCTGCAGGGGGCCAATAACGCCGGCTGCCATCTCGACGGAGGCGAAACTTCCTAAATCAATAGCGGCGATTCCTTTGAAGCGTCTCAGGCTATGCGGGAGGATATTAGCCCCCGAATGCCCTGTGACCGCGAGCGGGGACTCCCGCCAAATTGATTATGTTAAACAGTAGCTAATTCCCAGGAGCAGATTAATCATTTGCAGATTTCGTTAGGGCGGAAGCGCACGCGAGGAGAATTTTCACGGGGGTAATTACTGCGTTGAGAGTAATCGCGTTTGATCGAGCGATCGGTTTGATAAACATTATTGTGCAGAGTTTAAAAGATAACTCGGAATTAGTTTTTAAATGATGATTAATTTTTTGCCTTTTTTTCATCAAATTGTGTATATTAGCCATCGATTTTTTTAACCGATAAATTAAATTATTATTTTTAAGTTTAAATTGACACTATTATGAAGATATTATAAAGATGCGTAAATAATTAATATTTATAGCTTGTCCTATACGCAATTATAATATAAATATTTATATTCTTTGAATTTATATTTTTAATTTCCATATATGAATAAAAGATTAAACTTAAGGGTTATTCAATTTTTTTTTTTAATTTATTAAAATAGTTTGCGATAATGATCAATCGCATATATTGAAGGCTAGATTCAAATTTTAAAAGGCTGATCTAAAAAGTGTAATTTACTTTTATTTTATTAGCAAACAAAATTAAAAACATTTAAATTTTAGTGTGATATTATTTAAATAGTTGTAAGGTCATTATTTTTATAAATTAAATTTATAAAAAGAAATAAAAATACAATCTTGATAAACTTAGCTTCGACTGTTACCGAAATTACAATTTAATTTTAATTTAAATACAAATATCTATTTAAATGCAAAATAAAAATGGGTATGCAAAATCCACTTTCACGGCTAAACGTAAATCTGTATGTCTACGGGTGCTTTCTTGCCTTTTCTAGCCTCGATATACAGCCATACTTTAGTGCAGCCTTAACGCGGATAAGATATCGCACCAAGCCTTAAAGACAAAGTGCCATAGCATTACTCTCTGAATCTGTAAACATTACTACTGGAATTCAATAGCTTTTCTTGAAAATATTTACGTGCAATTTAAATGATCGTAATTTATAGTCTGCATTATGATTTAAATCACTTTGAAATATGAATACTGCTGCAGAGATTAAAGTATATATTATATATTTTTTAACAAAAAAAGCTGATGCTTTTTCAGAAGAACGAATATTTTAGATATTTATATATTACAGAACCCGAAACAAAATAGTCAATGGTAAAAATTTTTATAATTCGCATAAAAAATTTCTTTAGAGAGTACATCTATCAAAAAGAAGCAAGTATTAAAATGTTTATTTATGAAAAAAAAACGGAAAAACAATTCAAATAGAACATTTGTATAAAGGAAGACAAAATAACATAATTTACAATAAAAAATAAATAAAGCTGTTAACATTTTAGAAACTCTAAAATCATTTAATAGTCTTTTTAGATGATACTAATCGTGAAATCCTACTAGAACCCTCTGATAAAGGGTTATTCCACGATTCGATTAATGGTAGAATAAAAACCAAATTTCCTCCAGAAGGTACCCTTGCAGAAAGGACCTGTAAAACAACGCAAGTTGTAAGATAACTGATCGCCTCGCAAGCGTATCCAACGAGTATTTATAATAAAAATAGTTAAATAAAAATTTTAAAAACCAACATTAAACCGTTATAGTACTCGTGTAATGAAATATTAAAAAAACGTCCGCCTCTCGACGAGGCAATAAAATACGCAAATAAATAAGGTCGCGAGGCCGACAAACTGTTTGCTTTAAAGCCCAGACGCTCGCAATATAGTTGTAGAAATTTATAATTTTAAATAAAGCACGGCTTAACCGTGCAGCATAAAAATAACGCCGGAGATTTCATCAAGTTTATATCCAGTAGCTCGTGCGTATGGCAACGCCGGCGGCTCGACGCTTTAATTTATGTTCCACTTTAATTAAAAATATGGAGCCGCCATTTAATGCATTTAACATGCGCGGTAATTGAAGGCTTTTATTGCATCGACCCGCGCGGAGGCCTTTATCCCGCAATCGGCTCGCGTGTCCTTGGAGGCGTAGACACGATTACGCCTCGCTTCGTCACTGTACAGCCGCACCTCCTCTCTGATTGCGAGGCGCGCAATTCCGTGCGCCGTGAGCTTGCGCAAATAACGAAGCGACGATAAGTGCATTTTTTATGGGGATCGCCGTAACCGCGGACTAAGGAGTTATTTATGGGGGAAAACTAATTACAAAATCACTTTTGTTTTAGCGCGCCGCGCACTGTACTTTATTAAAAAGGATAACGATACAATCCTAGAAAAATGGCGTGCGTTTTCACACATTATCTCGTAACTGCTTGAGGGGCTCCCCTTTTTTTACGGTTATTTTTATTACTTCTTACGGCCGAATTATAGAATCAGTAGAATGAGCCTATAAAACGTCGGGCGCTAACGCAATTACCGAATATCTTCCTGACTTTTTCTTTTTCTTACTTTCTTTTTCGTTTTATTAACAATATACTTATGGTATTATATTTATGATATTCGATACGTACGTATCCAAAATGACAAGTAATTGGTAGTTGGCTTGGGTATAAAGTTTCTTTTATTTAGAGTGATATGTTGTTACTGAATTATACAATAAGTAGAAAAAGTCTGTAAAAAGTCAGACGGAACGTGATTACTAAATATCATGCTACTCATTATTATACTTTTATTTTATTTGAAATAAAATGTTTACGATATAATGGATACTGTTATTTTCACTTACAATATACAAAATTAAGATTCCCAGCTTATATGACTCACTACGAGTGTGAATGATTAGATCAGACGACAAGTTTCCCTTAAATTGCTGAGTGACGTTTTTTATGGCTCAGTTATAGCATCAGTAGAATGAGTCTATAAAGTGTCAGACACTAACCCAATTTCCGAATACCTTCGTGACATTCCTTTTTATACTAAATAAAATACTTATAATTTTCAAGTGAATAAGCTTATTTGAAAGTGTAATTTGATAAATTAAAATTTTATACGCTTATATATTTAGAAATGCAAGTAATTAGATCAGACAGTTTCCCTGATTTTGAGTATTATTTTATTAGTAAATTATACGATCAGTAGAACGAATCCATAACAAGTCAAACCCTAATATAATTAAAAATCTTGCTACTTATTTATATTCTATTTTTTTTCTAAATAAAATGTTAATGATATTGCAGTGACTACTTTTTTTATTTTCAATTTACAATATACAAAATTATGATCTGAGGTATAGCTTTCACTAAAAATGCAAATTATTAGATCAAGCGACAAGTCTCCCTTCAATTGCTGAGTGACGTTTTTTATGACTGAATTACAGTGTCAGTAGAACGAGCCCATAAAAAGTCAGACGATAACCTAATTTTCAAATATCTTCCTAACTACTTTTCTTTTTTTTTTTATTTCATCTATGCATAAACAACTAGATACGCAAGTAATTGTAGCAGGAGGCAAGTTTCCTTTAAAATTACCGAGTGATGTTTTATGTTTGACTTACATAATCAGTAGAACGAGTCTCATAATGTTAGATCGTAACCCAATTTTTTAATATCTTTCTGAATATTTATATTATTTTTATTCTTCATACAAAGTTTATAATGTTTAATTATTTAACTAAATGGCATTGGTATTTTAAAATATAATCTGCCAAATGAAGGTCCCATGCATATGTATCTAGAAATGCAAGTGATTAGATCAGGCAACAAGTTTCCCTTAAGTTCCTGAGTAAGACGAAATAATAATATTCCGTTAGTTATAGTAACGAGATTCTGAAGCATAACTTATTTCGGTATTGGCATTACTTACAAAGTAATAATAAACCCTTTTACAATGAAATTAGACCTGCTTTGCGAACTTTATTACGTTCAATTCCACAACTTAATTAACAAACTTAACCCTTTGTCTGTGTTATTGCGTATCAATTAAGTCTCGAGCACAACAAATTAATTTTCAATTCAGTTGTTCTCAACTATCTGCAAATTATATTTCGCTTTAAATTAAATGTAAATTTTGTTCTCCTGATTGCATTTAGAAATTTTCGTCAAATTAAAGCTTTGAATTTTTGATGAACAAAACAATGTATTCTCTTAAATAAATTAAGGTACACAAGATTATGAAATTAAAAAAAAATTGCATACATTTATATTTAATTAAATTAATTGAATCCTTTTAAGAGTTGTTTATTCATTAATTTATAGAATTGAATTGTTTTAATCCCTCAATTTTTTCATATCACTCGATATCTTCCATAGGAAGTGCTGGTCTAAAACGGCACGTCTCATCGATGGATTAAATTCTTGGCTTTCTTCGCGATCTTTTGACTGCTCTCCGGAGAGGCGTTTTTCATCAACGAAATGCTTTCGCGTCGTAAGAAGGTTTACTTCATTTCTCCAGTCACCCAAAATGATGCTACGAGGAATGAGAGATCTCGGAATTCTACTTTTCTACAATGAAAAGCAAAAAAAAAAATTTAACTTTTATGAAAATTCAAATTTTACGAAGACATTGAACGTAAATGACTTTATTAGATTAACTGGAGAGCACTGACATTAAAACTTTCATTTTCAACAAATATTTGAAAATTTAAAATAACAATGTAACTGCCTCTTTAATGGTCAATCGTATAGTTATGAAATATTGAAATCCTTTTTTAATCGGGTGGGAATTAAAGCGTAATTAACGTTAAATCCGATAAATATTTTTATCTTACTCTTTTCATATAAATGAAGGCTTATATATTCGTTCAATGGAGCTTTACTGCAGATTAAATTTAGTTTTATCCATATTTTTTGTATATAATAATGCATCGCATTTAAAAGAAGCCCTTTCAAAAAGGAACATTCGTCTGAATAAAGAGAAACTTTTAATACAATTTTTATTTATTACTCTGATTCTTTAAATCGACTGTCAATATTCCTTTTAAAACACTAACACGCGATCGACATGTACTTTAAATAAAGTAAACCCTCTCATTATTTTATAGTTTTTACGTCAATAATTGAATCCACACAAGCAAACTTTCTGCAATATCCAGCCGAGAAGTTTAAATACATCCGAGTAATGAATCGCGGATCGTTCGCCCCTGCGGCGGCTCAAAAAGCGACGTAGCCAATTGAATGGCGCAGTAAACCGTCAGCCGGGCAATCTAACAATTATATCATCAGAAGTGAATAAGAGCCTCTGCGAGCAGTGGGTCGCGTCAGCGCGTCTCCGAGCAAACTGTCGCCGAGGCGAGCGCCTCACGCTACCAACTTTACTCATAATCCAATTTAATCGGCCGCGGACTTCAGTTTGCGCCGGCAGTTGAACGCGATATCGGCAAACAACACGTGCGGGCGTGACCCATTACCCCCGAGGGTGTCTGGGGCGAAGTGGTGGGGGGGGGGAGGGCAGAAGTGCACCAGGGCTCCCGTCGGCAGTTTCCTCGATATAACCGTCGTCGAACCCTTCGCCTTCCCCGCAATCCCGCGCGTCTCTAAGTGATTTTGCGGCGGTAACGCGGCCCGCCGACAGGAGAGAAATGCCCGCGGAGCACCGCAGCCACGCCGGCTAGGAATCCGCCGCTCTTTGTGCGGCCGCACGCGCCGCCACGGGTCCGCGCGTCTCGCCTTTCACCACCGGCCGGGGACGTTTTAATGCGCCGGCATTTTCCCGCTCTCTTTCACGGCCCTTTAAGAATTAATGGGGAGGGGCGGAGAAGCCTTTGATTGGCCGAGTTTTACACCGCTCGTCGAAATTTCCGTGACCAGGGCAAATATGCGCCCGTCGTTCGTTGATTAAGGCATTCATTTTTATGCTGATCACTTGCTTTCGCTCTTTATTGGGGCCGATTAATATCACGGGGGTCTGGTTATACTTTTGGAAATTCGAAATCAGTTATGAATTATTCAAGTCTATAAAGGTAGGTGTGCCGCGAAAAAATTTTGAAATGTATTGTGTAAAACTCATATTGAGGGTTGTAAAGTAGGCAGGCTCTTTTTAATTATCGCCGTCGGTTCGTTGGCATTGCGATTAGCTGGATGGTAGGCTGCTTTTCTTGTTCCAATTAATGTTGGTCGACGGTAGCCCGAAAATGGAACCATCTATCTTATTCGGTTTAATTTAAAAAAATAATAGACCCTGTTGATCGATGGGAAAGTTTAAAAAAATGAAAATTTGGGTCTGACGGTATTCGTCCGTTTCTACTTTTATGCATTATGCATGGGAAAAATCAAATCGACTTTTTTTTTCTAGAAATTCTCTTTCAAGAACCTAAGTTCTTTCTAAAATAAACCTCTTTTTATTTACCCAATGACGGTGCAAGTTTTACACGTGTCACTTAATATTTTATAAAGGCTTCTAAGCTTATTTCTTTATCCTTCGTGAAAAATTAAATAATTGTAATTTACGTAATTTGTGTGAAAATCTCCAATGCCAAAATTCTAGTCTTCTTAAATAATAATCAAATTATTAATAATAATTATATATCTTTTACTATTACTTCTTATAATTTTCGAAAATTTAGGAGGATGTTGCATTTCAATGAAATTTTCAGAAATTGTAATTTCAAGCTTCATAACGGAGTGTGTACTTTCACGTGGCGGATGTGAAAATGTGCAGACATTAGGATGCATTACTTGATGAATTTTAGAAGAGCTAAAGCTGGTTGAATTCATTTCCATCCTTGACCGCAAGAATCGGTGATAAAATGTGCATTCGCTACATAACCCAGAATCGTATCTGCATTTAAAATTATATAAGACTTCGTGGTTCAAAAGCATTTATTTATAAAATAATGAATGAAAATTATTGTTATACATATAAAAATGTTTGTTTTTTAGTAAGAACTATTTGCGCAAAAAGTTAACAGTTGATTAGAACAAAATGTTTATTACTTCCTTTTACTTGCTTTCATTAATACAACCACGAGTATAAAATTCGATAAACGTCACTTATACCACCATCGAAATATTCCAAAAACAGTATATCAAAAATATACAAAAAAAAAAAACATCTGCCGAAATATCTCACAAATATTTTTATCTCCACGAACACTTTCAACTACGAGGAAACAAAAATAAGTGCTTTTCGACAAAGCTCGCAAAATCGTTGTTGGAAAAAAAAGAAAATGTAATAAAACGCAAAAATGAAATAACACTTTCACGAGAAACTTTCACATAAAACGAACGGATAAATGAACGAACGTGGTACTTTCTGCAAAGTAATATCCGCGCACTGTCCATGAAAAAGCTCATTCCTCAAACAATTTTATAGTCCGAATGACAGTTGCAAAAACAAAGAGGACAAGTCGAGAGGAGTGCGCGCGGGCCCCCAAAGACAAAAATTTACTTTACCACGCAGTCTTGTTTATTTTCATAAGAATCCGCCATTTTCATCTTGGGGAACTGTCTGTTTATTCTCAGTACAGCGCTCCTTACAAATAAGTTGCATCCGCAGTCCAAACAATATGTATATTTGCCCCGGTGAAGTCGTGGGCCGAGTTTATTTTACTTTCTCGGACGGATACAAGTCCGAGGCGGCGGTCAGGGGCCTCGATGTCCCTCGTTTTATTTGCGCGAGCGCCGAGCGTCCCGAGCCGGCGGAAAGATAAAGAGAGACCGAGCTGACGGGAAAATCGAGTTGGGCAAACTCATCTATTTCGAAGCGCTCGCCGACGGAGAAAAGCTTTGTCATTTCGCAGCTGACCGCGTGACGATTAACCCGAGCGCGAAACACTGCCGGCGCGAGCCGCAAATTGAGCATGTAAATAGGGCTAAGTCGCGAAATTACTGTGGCCGAGCTTGCGTTATGTTGCTGATGAAAATTTTATGATAAACCGCTGATCGCCGGCCATTGTTCGCACGAAGAATTGGCTTTCGTGGGGAAAGCCTATTAGGGCTATTGTTATTTAATGTTTTTCCGGATTAGCTTCTACTGGAAGATTGAATAAGTTCGTTAAATTTTATAAATGAAAGCTAATCGACTGCTTTGAAATATTTGCTTTCATTAAGTTTATATTTTTTGTAAGATTCAATGGGTGCGGTTTTTTAAAAGATAAATGATATAAAATACTTTAAATAAAAAATATTATTAGGATTACCCTAAAAAAAAAAAGAATAAGTAAACAATTGTTTTGAGGAAGTTAACTGACAATTTATTGGCAGCTGTTTTTTATTTTCAAAAGCAGGATTTCAAAATATAATTGGCTTAAACGAGTAAAGACGTACTTTTTCTTTATCACATTCATCGTCCAAATGAATTAAAGGAATTTGCCTGAGCTCCAGCGCTAGATTGACCCAATCCACTGTTAGCGTTAGCAAAAGCATTTGCACTGGATGTAGCTCCAGCAATATTTGGACTACCATAAGAAAGTCCATCATAAGAAGGTCCACCATAAGGAGAGATCAGTCCTTGGGCATTGCTGGACTTTCAAAAGAACAAGTATGTATGACAAATATGAAGTCCGATTTATTCTCTTTTTTCTCTCAGGGTGTGCATATTGTTCTATTTTTTTGCCTAGGTGTCGGTGAAATGTTAATTTAAGTTTGATATAAGTAAAAATAATTATATTTTGTTATAGAGTATAAATATTTAAATTCAGAGTTTATATATATTTTCAATTGAAGATGTCTTTCTACTTGCTTAACTTCCTCCATTTTTCTCTCGTACTTCTGATATTTTTATAAACATTCTCTGATTTTCTGGAAAAAAGGGTACAACTACGACACTCTTAATGTTTTAGAAATACTTGAGTTTTCAATTATTTTCAAGAAAAGCATGCAAGATCTTGGAGAAAAATATACTTAATATTTATTAATAACAAATATAATATTTTATTTTTAAAATATTCTCGTACTCAATTTTTTAAAATATATTTTTATTATTTTTCTATCTGTTCAAATGTTTATTTGAACCCATGGATGAAGGATAAATTAACTTTAAAGCACTATACAATTTCATTTAGAATTTATTTAAAACGCATTCAACTCGAGACTTCATAAAATACAATTTCACTGTATTTATGGACAAATTCAAGTCAGCGGATCAAGCCAACAAAATAAAGTTACTCGAATGCATATTCGAACGTACATTCTAATGCATCGTCGAATTGCTAAGCAATTTTCGTTAATCGACAAGCACGAAGCATCAAATGGAGTTGATTAGGATCAAACAATCGACGCTGTCAGTCGTAGATACCGCGCGTTTCCGCCGGAGCACGGGCCAGAAAGCCTCGATCTATGATTCGAGCAACGGTCAGTCATCCCTCGGCAAGACTGGAAGCATTTATCCCCGTTAAGTCCGTGATATACCAGGGAGAGGAGATGCGCGAATGCGGAAATGCCTCGCTGCCCGCATTAATTGTTAAGCGAATCTCTCCGGACGGAAGCTTTGGATTTGAACGGAATCCCTGCGTCGAAACTCCCCGATATAGGATCCGTTATCGCCCCCTCAACTTCCATCCAGACTCTCTTCGCTTTTTCACCCCTTCCACCTGTGCCTCTCCCCCTCTCTCTCTCTACTCTACTTTACTCTGTTTCTCTTTCTCTCTCACTCTCTCTTTCTATCTCTCTATTCCTATCTCTCTTTATCTTTCTGTCGCTCCTTTGGGTGCACGTGCGACGGTGAAATTCACACGGCCAGCTCACGGGGATTACCGAAGGTACACAATTTGTGTTCGCTTTCCTCTGCCTCACAGAAACGCCTAGATACGCACACACGCGCGTGTGCGCGTGCTTTTGGTTTCTCCTGCTGACCAATCAAACGGTAAATAACACACGGACGCTCTCCAAGTAGCGTCGTGGCTGCTCTCAACCTTTTGTGCTGGTGTACCCTACCCGTGTGATGCTTCTCATGCTTCTCTTATCTGCGGCTATCGCCCCCCAGTTCCTTTTCTTCTAAAAAAAATCAAGGTCTTTTACTAAGCCAATGCGAAATTTATCATGGCTAAAATTTATCAAAGAACTGGTTGTTAAATTCTTTTTTTGTTTTTTCACAGGTAAAAGATTGATTGCAGTTTAAATAGGATTAGCTGTTATTTGAATTCGAGCAAATCAATTACATCCATAACATTACTAAAGCTAAGTAAATGGTATAAGCTTGTTTAACGTTCTTGCGCCTTATTCTTGCAGTGAGAGAATTATTTACTTACTTACTGCTTTAAGTGGAAGACTTTTAGGCATAGTAAAAATAGACAGTTCATGTATTTACTCATTGCGAAGTTTTATTCATTCAACTTTATTATAAGAATAACTAGATAACTGTGTTGATATTTTTATGTTTGATCGTTTGAAAAATAAAGAAAAAATATCGTATTAAGGAGTCTCTAAAAATACGCAGTATTTATCTTATGTATATATTTTTATTCCTTAAATCCAATATTGCATTCATTCGAATACTATTTTATCTATTTAAAGAGTTGCATAACACAAGCGAAATATTAATTTACACTTCTCAGAATTTTCGAAATTTAAAAGTCTTCTCAGTATTAGCAAAAATATTAACAAAATTCTTTACAGGCACGATTAATTCACAATTCACCGGAAAATTTACGCAATATAAAATTCTCTTTTACGGCACACAGCTAACATTTCCATTGAATTTTCGTTATCTTTAGCATTACGAATTTCCTTAATTTTACGTAATAAATTTGCCATGAAAAGCATCAACAGTAAAATTAGTACAAAAAGTTCTTATTGCTAATGAATCAATAAGAACTTCAGTAATTCATTAACGAGATTATTTTTGCGCGCACTTCAATGGAACACCGCAATTTCAGGCGCATATTCTCTTTGTGCAATCAGGAAAGCAATTTCTAAGCGTAGCATGCGTGCGCATATACACCTATGCATTGTTGATCATCAACGATTTATACCGTAATGAAAATTTATGTAACGAGAATCACGAGATCTTGCGCGACTCCTTGCAAGCTTCCCCACCTCCTCGTACCCAAACGAGATACCTGCGCGCAATATTCCAAAGATTGATAATTAAAGTCTTGTTTGCGTACGCAGCATCGTAGGAAGAAACCCCCTGAGAATCATCCAATTTAAGCTCTCGCAAATGTTTGCTCGGGTCAAATTGAATTTTTCCAGCGGCTCATATCGTTTATCCCCAGCAAATACAAAAATTACTTCTCCGCTGCAAGCTGTAAAAATTGCTTTCCACGGCGTCGTTGATCCACGATTTAACGCGCGGCTACAGCGCGGCATAATGCATCTGCAAACATGTTAGGCCAGCTGGCGCGAGTCTCAAAAATTCGATGGCTCGTAAGCCTGATTTACGAACTTACTTGCTTTGCTATCCATTCGCAATAATTTATGCCCATTCGACGGGCGCGCGTAAATATTTTACCGTGGACACGAGAATTCCCCAAAGCACACTCGTCGCCGCGAATGCATAATTCATCCCATCAAGCGTATAAAAAAAAAGAATAAAAAATCAGAAATCCAAAACAATGAACGAGCACGATCTCGAAGCATTAAACGTTATCCCGATTCTCGTTATAGCTCCTCGATCACACGCTTCAAAAAAAAAATTACACTCGCTTCAAAAAAAAAAAATTCACCGGAGAGAAAAAAAGGTTATTGAAAGGAGTCCGCCGCTAATAATTAATGAGGCCGCGCGCGCGCCTACAATTTTCTTAATTACCAGCCGAGGTGGTGGCCGGCTGACTGACGCACTAATCCCCCTGCAAGCTCCCGGAGTAAACAAAACGTCCGAGGTGACAGCTTTAATCAGGCGACATCAAAACCCCGCCCGGCTGACGGGCGTTAAACTCGTTACCGCACGGCTTCGGCGACGCTTTTAATAATCCGGCGCATCAAGGAGCCCGTCATTATCGCGTCGCGGCGTGCAATCTCGGGCCCGCGATTTATGGGGGAGAAAGCGCGCGCGCGCGCCTTGTCGAACTCGAGTGGGCGAAAGCGCGGCTTACGAGGACGCATTAGCATAATCTCGCGATTCGACGGCGTTGCGTGCCACGTAGGGGCCGTTTCTGCGCCGCGATACAAACGCCTGGGAGATTCTGCATCTCTTCCAAGCGCCCCGCGAAAGACGTAACGGGGGCGCGCAGAATTGATATGAGCTTGCGGGCCGATATGCGACGCTACGTGCGTAGCTTAAGCGCCCAACCGTTTATGGATCGTTTCTTTCATTTTTTTTCCTTTTTTTTTTTACTTTTCGAATTGAGATTTGCGCTGTACAAGTTGCGGAACTTATGGCATGTATGTGTAAACCTTTGTATGAGAAAGATTTTCTTTTTACGTTGTTTGAAGATATTTTTTGCAGCGAAAATTGTGAACTTTAGATGATGGGGCGAGCTGAAGAATTTAGAAGCGCTGTAGAGTGTATAACTCTGAGAGAATTTTCTCGTAAAAATTATGTTCAAGCTCCTTGTAAAAATTACGTGAAAAACCTAATGGCGGGACTGCGAGCTTCGAAATTTTTGCGAAAAAATTACTGTAATTTTTACCTGGCTCTTGATCGGTTAGTGAAACTGTGCAATATTTGCAAGAGAAGCTGCAATTATTAAGAGAACTTTTTCATAGCTATTACGGAGCCTCTCTTGTATAAATTACGAAAACTTTGTTAAAAATTATTTTTAACTTTTCGCGTAAAAACTACGGAGTTCTTTTTGTACAAATTACAGACCTCGACAATCATTCAAAATTCAAGTAAAAATTAGAGTGATTTTCTCGTCAAAATTTCCCGAGCTTGCAAACCAACCCGCAACTACATTTTTTCAAATAATTTTTTCGGAGAGCTTCACTGGAATTTCTCCCACTTTACTTTTTTGCGCAATCGTTGAAAAATCAAATTTAAAAATACTTTTTCTAATTGTCACCGACTAGTTATTAATATAAATTATTAGTTAGTAATTTTAATTGTAGACTTTACAAGCCGCAGAATAATGAGAATCTAAGTAGCTTATTATTTTGAAATGATAATGAAATAAACTTTAATTAAGAAACGGCGTATGAAGCTCTACAAATATGCAATGGAAATATTATAAATTATAAAGAATGCCCTTTAACTTCGTTGAAATTCCACTAAAAATAAAAGAAAAGAAACAGAAAAAAGAAAAAGCAACCAACGCGAAGCTGCAGATGAAAATTTCCAGAGTAATCAAGTTCAGACGCAGAGTTCAAACGCTCAGTTTGTATTGCTCCTCAAAAGCTCGTGGATCAATTAAGAAAATCATCCCTTCTCGCGTAAAATCAAAGTCATCACCCTCGCAGCTCCTCTTGTTTTTTCCCCTGTTTTCTTAGCGCTTTCTCCATCTCGGCGACGCGCGAAATCCACGAGCGACGTCGCCTAAAAGCGAAGCCTAGAAGCGAAGTAAAACAAAAAAAAATAAATAAAGGAGCAACGGTGAGAAGAACGGGCGAGCCCGGAGCCCGTCTCTCGGGCCGTTGTCGCGTGATGAAAAGAGCCGGAGCTTCCAGGCGAACGATCTCGCGTAATGTTGGACGCCGGAGGAAGGCTGCCGCTGGCTTCGATTCTTATAAAGTGAATTGAACGAGCTCGAAAATGCACACGCTCGTTAACACACCCTCCCCGAGTGTCCCCTTTTCCCGAGTGTTTCCCGTCAGTTTTGAGACGCGCTAAAATATTGAATCACCCGCTTCCTCTTCCGTCGTGCGCTTTACTATCGCATCTCCTCTCTTTCGACAGATTTTTAGAAGTGAACTTGCTTATCGGACAATTCTTTGAGGGCAACGCGAATTGTTGACGTTAAGGACATTCTTTTTTTATTCGTAGCTTTCTTTTTATATGTATAAGCAGCTTTTTTAATCGTTTTAAAAAAATGTAAAAAAAAATATTAACGAACTTTTAAAAAAAAGCGCTTCAATTCAAAGGACACTGTTGTTCAATGAAGGTCTTGTCGATAATAGGTTTGTAAGAGACTGAAAAAAAAAAAAATTCTGCGAGAATTTATGTACATTTGATTTTTCACGTCAAATCAAGCCTCTGACAGTTTTATATTCTTTTTGACTTTCACTTTAACATTCGTTTTTCGAATTCTGAAGACGACTTTTGTCTATACTTTTTTACCTTTCTCTACCATTTTTTGAGGTCGCGAATTCATAAATGTTTTATTAAAGAAAAAAATATCGAAAATTCATTTGTCGGTTCGAACAATATTTTCAAAATTCAAGATCGTTCGACGATGAAGAATTTTTCTTTGACCCGTTACAGCTAATATAGCCGCAAAGGTTATGAAAGAACTTTAAAAAAGTTACTCCTTTGATACTTTATGCGCACTTTATCACGGTATTTGAATACCTGAATGCTTCGCTTTTAACTTGCCGCATTGAAAAACTTTAAATTCCTAGTTAAAAAAAAAAAATTTTTTATTACCTTAAGGGGGCAACTAAAAGCAAAATTAGCCGCGCCTCCCTCGCATAATAATATATCGCTTTATAACCGACAAAAAAATAAAGCTCCCATCTCGCGTTACAATAAGAAGGTATATGAAGGCACCTTTTTCAGTGCCGCGTCATCGATCGCAAAATCAACCGTATTTTCTTCTATGCGCCGTATCAAAATACAAACTCGAATTCCGAAGGAGATGCAGCAGACAAGCCGCATCGAGCCAACAGGCTGGAATTGAACTATTCGCGCATCGATATTCAGTCTTGCTTGTCTCGAGCGCGGCAAAGCTGCACAGAGGAAGTAGTCTCTGCCGCAGCGAAGGCATTAAAATTTCTTTATCTCGGAAAAAAGTATCAAGCGAGAATATAAGCTTTGCCTCGCTTTTATCCGGCGTGTCGAACGCAGTGCTGCCGGATGAAAGGATCGAGGAAAGAAAAATCTAGAGGAGTGGACGCGATGCATTTCCGTTGCAGCGGGCGAACTTGTACAAGTGCAGCGTTGTACCGTCTGCGTTCGAGCAAAAAAAGGAATCAATTTAGATTTGCTTTGTTCTGCGTCTATTAAGCGAAATCTTATTAGACGTTTCATGCGAAGAAGCGAATTCGATTTCCGCCTCCTCGTCGCCGCGCCTCCAACTGCAAAGGAATACAAAGTGGCGCAACTTCATCACCTTCCCTGCGCCTTTTCTTTTCCCACTCGACCCTCCCCAGTCCTTTCACTGTGTCCTAATCATATTTTCGTTTTAATTATCGTTTAATTTCGTTTTAATTAGAGATTTATTATTTATTTGGCTCGTTCATGTCGGGCGCGTCATTCGTGTGCAATAAAGTCTAGAATAATTTAGTTCTCGTAAATTATTTAGAATTCAATATTGAAGTCCCCGGTGCGCGACTGTTTACGCATAGTAATGGACATTAGTGCAGTTGATATTTGTATTTAGTGAATTATTTGTTTATTTAATAAATTGACAGTAGTTGCTTCTTAAAAATAGAACACATCATTTTGCCAGTATAACGAATTTTAATAGATACGAATATATCTCTATTCGTAGTTTCTGCGTTTACTTCACATACTTTAATATTTTTACTTCAAGCAGGTACAAGTATGGAATATTTCAGTAAAATTTGAGAGGAAATTTCGTAATTCCATACAAAAATTACGAGATGGCTTTTTAATAAAATTTTCGTGAAAGATATATCCTCGTAAAAAAACCCAAAACGACTTTCTTTTTTAAAAAATTTGTCTAGATATATTTTTCATAATATCATTTATTAAGATGTGCCAATGGATAAAATTGTTAAGTTTGATATAACTAATTTCAAAGCGTTCGAATTCTTAAAGTTTTACAACTTCATCAAAATGTACCGCTCGGTACTATAATTATATCTGACTGAGCGTAAAATTTAAAGACGGCGGTTTCACACAATTTCTTGCGTAAAATGTGGACAACTGTCTTCGCTAAATCTTGCCATAAAAAGTTACGACACCATTTTTTCCACCTTGCTATTCATCGGCTCAATCCCAGCTGGATCTGCTTGAGCGCAAAATTTCAAAGTCGTGATTTCGTATAATTTTTGCTCGCGAAGCACGGACAAGCGCGTGCTTTTAAAGCAATAACCAGAATTTACTATTGCTTTAACTAT
The DNA here is from genome assembly GCA_035582955.1 of Sycophila texana. Classification (NCBI taxonomy): domain Eukaryota; kingdom Metazoa; phylum Arthropoda; class Insecta; order Hymenoptera; family Eurytomidae; genus Sycophila; species Sycophila texana. The sequence continues at coordinate 4,050 of JAWWEN010009447.1, read as the reverse complement.
TTTTTAAACAATTTTTAAATTCACCGATCAAATCCAACTTCCATAATCCGGACATTTATTCTGTAACAAGTAAACTGAAATTTGATTACCTTTGTTAATCCATATCATATGAATGATATTTAATATAATTCATCTCTAGAAAATATTTTAAATAAAAAAAATGAATTATTTTAATTTCAATATGACATATCGATCTTTAAAAAACAATTATGCACCGTAGCATTGTATTATCGCCAAAAGAAACTCTTCAAAAGGAAGTCGCAGTAACTTCAGCCTACTTACTCACCTTATTTAAAAAAAAAAAATAATAAACTAATTAACAACATCAGGGGCAAATGAAACGCAACTCGAACGTCGAATCCATCTAAATTCCGCGCCGAAGCCTTAATGCGGCTTTTAAGCTCGGGATCGGAGCACGACCGCGGCGCCTGACGCTCCTTAGCGACTTTCATCTCCGTTGCCGAGCGAAGACGACCCGGCGGCTGAGAAGGGAGATGGGGACGGGTATAAGGAGGGCTGCGCGCGGCTGTGCCTCAGAAGACTATACGCGCGACGAATCCTCTTTGCGGCTCTCGGCGTCGATTATGCACGCCTCTGCCTTTGCCTCGAGGCAGCGCTCCTTCTACCCCCGCAGCGTAGTGCGCCGCGGCGCGCACAAGGGCCTCGGCCGGGAATGAAATTTCCAGCGTCGCGAACTAAATTACAAGAAGTTTCTGGGGGAGGAAAAGAACGTATAGTCGGACAGAGGCCGCCGCCTTTTCGGATTCGCAGAAACACAAGGCGCCGCCGGCTTTTTGATCCGGCGACTAAACGAACGTCATTAAGCGGCAGGCAGGGACGATGCGGCACCAATTCCTCTCTCGACCCCCTCGAAGTTCTCTCCCCTCTGTATCGGGAGTATATTCTCGTGGAGAGATCATTGAGAGCGGCGAGACTCGGGTCGTCGATTCAGCTCCCGTTTAAAGGACTACCTGTAGAGGGAATATAAATTTTGCTTCTTTGCTGTATGCGTTGAAGCTTTAATTTTCTATGATCTTTGTCGATTTTCAAATGCATTTTTCAGCTTGGATTTATTCGACTATAAATTGCTTTAGTTTTTAACAATATAATATACACGATTCAAGCGCTGATTTATTGCACTTGCAGGTTATCGATATAATAATAAATATAGACGGGCGAAAAATTAAAGGAATGCTATTGCTCGACCAATCACTGTGAGAGAAATACCGTCGACAATTAAAATTATACGGCTTTCTTATACTGGAACAATTGAAAGCATAAAAGGCTGCTATCGAGAAAAATTCCACGGACGATTAAAAGTTCATGCCTCTTTTATTCTGGAATTTTTTAGTCTATACTACTTTTCGATGCAAGTGGATCTAGTCACACTCATCGGAGAATCATATTTTGCACGTTAATAGAAAAATATTTTATAATACTGGTTTGTGATAAACGGTATATTATTATGCACGAAGTGATATAGTAAACCGTTTTCTAATTTTATCTTTTATTCTTTGTTTTTGTTTCGCTCAAAAATCACTGTAATTTAAACCTGCATCTTGAACAATTAAACGAAGTTTAATTTAAGAACAGAGTTTTTTTTTGTAATCTTTACAAAAAAAATAACACTGTAAAAATCACAAGGAATTTCCCGAGATTTTCCCATAAACATTCCAGAGTTATTTTCGAAAAAATTAAAAAGCTTCACCAACCATTTAAGATTCAGTTAAATATTACAAGTGAAAATTCAGTAAACATTCTCAGAGTTTACAAATCGTTCAACGATTATGTTTTCTCACGTAATTTTTACCGAGATCTTTACCGAAATATTTACAAGAAAATTTTCTCATTGTGCATTAATCCAATGGCCCATCGCTGATAATTTAAAAAATACCTTTTAAAATAATTAGAATATTTTTTATGCAAGGATGAAAATTTCATTTTCACGGAGAAGAGAAAGCGGTTAACGAACTAGTGAAGAGCTACTTCTAAAAAACGCATATATGTATATATACTGACCAATTTTCCATCGTCGTCCAGCGGAAGTGCCCCCCGGGCCGATGCATGTAAAGCGACGCCGCCGCTAAGAAGGAATGCGTAGAAAATTGAGAAAACCGCGAGGTGGAAGTCTTGTATCGTGGGGTAACGAGGCCCCCGGCATGGCACTCATAGCCACAGCGGGGGACAAAGTTGCGGCCAAGAGCCTGCGGAAAGAATTGAGCGCAGGGCGGAAATACCGCTTCCTTGCAATTTACTTAAGTTTCAACAACACTACGTCTTCTCTTCTCTCTTGCTTGTTATGCCTCGACGGATTAAAATGTTACTTTATTATAAAAGTTCGTAATGAATCTCATCAGAAGGAATAAGGGCAAAACGTATGACAGAAGTTTCAAAACTATTAGACTTTCGAAGAAGCTGTGCGTAGATCCTGCCAGCTTGCCCAAGTCAATTTATAAGTGGCGGAAGTGAGTCGGTAAGTAAGTAAATGTGAAATTGACATTTTAGTACTGTTCAAGCGACAAAATTTAAGGCTGCAGTTCGAATAAAGTGCGACATTGGGTGACTCTCAATGTTTAAGAACATATATATTATTCCAGATCATTAAAGCATTTTAACATTATTTCAATATATTTGTTTATTTTCATTTACTTGATAAAGTAATAGCTGTAAAGCTTCGTATTAATATATTATTTTAAATTACTTTTATACCACGTTATAATTTAATTATTTTTGTATATAATTCATATTTTTGAGTCATAACAATTAATTATAAATGCCGCAAATTCCAAGTTTAAAATTACGAATACAATTAAAAAAAGACTATAAATGATTCACATTTTTAAGTTCGAAAATATAGAGTTCCAACTTGTTGAAGGATGACATATTAAATACTTATTGACTTGTTTAGATTTCCGTTATTTAAAAAAATATACTTAACAAAATTTATAAAAATTAAGTTTTTCGATCATTAAACATTTACATAACTCTGTAATTTTTTTAATTAAGAAGCTTTTCGTAAAATTTTAGATCATTATAACAACTCATAGTAGTGATGTACTTGAAGCTTTTGTTTTAATTAATAAAAACTTGAATATTATATTTAGTAGCTATTTTCGACTGCGGTATACAAATCCTGTTACACTACTAAATTAATAATTATCGCATTAATATTATTAATTAAAAATGAAATTATAAAATGGAAGTGCAGCATAAGCATGCTTCAAAAAAGAAATTGTAATAATTGATTTACTTTCTAGATACGATAATTTATTAAAAAGAAATACTTTTAAAACTTTTTATAAATCATTGACGTAAATAAATGAGCTCTTAAATTAAAAAAATTAACATAATTTTAAATATGCTTAATCGTTCACATGTAGATTTTAAGTTAATTTTAAGTTTATTTAGTTTAATTTACTATATACGTTTTTCTCCTTGTACTTTATAGTCTGCAAAATTATTAAATAAATAAATGTGTTTTTACAACCGGTCAACAATCAACAAACGATAATGTATAAAACGTTTATATTTGCTAAATCAACAAACGATAATGTATAAAACGTTTATATTTGCTAAATATAATTTCTTGCACGTCATTAATAATTATCAAGTTAAAAAAAAAAATATATTTACATTTAATCACATAAAAACAAAAGCATACATCTCCATTTACCTGACATAATCCATCTCCACTTCAATTAAAATACTATTTGTACGTGCCACTTGCATTTCATGTAATAATATTTTTTCAGTGCTAATTTAAAAAGCATAATAAATTCTACGCCCCATGCGATCAGAGACATTCTTTGTTTTTCCTCCCTATATAGGGGCGTAATATACTATTACACACACTGAGAGAAAGGTTTGGGTATAAATTACAAGTCGTGTTTAGGAAAAATTACAGAACTGTTTGGAAAAGTGGCCATAGACTGACATTTTGAAATAACTTAATAAACTTTTCAGTAAAATTTGCCAAAAAATGTAGTAAATGTTGCCATGCAGTACGGTAATTTTTACTGTATTTAAGACAAATTTTACTAAAAAATTAGT